>VBVR01001457.1:8599-30335 GCA_011638315.1 Tetramorium parvispinum | reverse complement strand
GTGCTTTGCGGCACAAATTGGCACAAGCATAGCACAATGTAACACAATTGAGATAAATACGAAATTCGAAAAGTACGGGGCTATCTTCACACAGGTTCTTATTGTCGGATTATCATCGAACGACGCTGTATCGATGCTATAAAGAATCTCATGAAAGTCGGTTATTTCGCAGTAGAAGTAACAGAAACCTTGTTCGAGATTTATTTCTCAGATTTATTCCTCGAAGGAACGTGATCTTATTCGTCGCTCGAGTGTACGCGTGAGCAGACGTAACTACATTCGTAAGCGCTTCGCTGCGCGCGTTCGCCGCTTCATACCGGAAGTAAAAATCCCATACATCCCGCGCGAGCCCGCGGGTCGCGATTCCTCGGCGACGCGCAATTGAATCGTACTTTATGCACTCGCTCCCTGTTCCGCGTCGGTCGCCCCGTAAAATTAATCGCCCTTCGTACCTACGGCGCGGCGGCTCGCGCCGTGCTTTTTACGATATTCACGGAGGAAAATGGGAAAACAACAACAATGATTGGGCGCGGCGACGCGTCGTGGGAAAAAGAGAAGGTGAATAAAATACTGTTTCTAGACGATAAGGATAAAAATGGACCGACCGCTCGTGGTACAACAGAGATTAATTACCAGATCCTGAAAGCTTTTACCGAGGAACGTCGAGGTTGCGTAATGAAGGAATCAGGGTGTATTTCCATCAGGCTTGTTTAATTCTCAAGAATATAAATGACTTTGATGCGCGAATAATGAGGTACAAAATACAGCACGCTCGGAATAAAGGAGGATAAGTTTAACGACGGATATTCTCATCAGCCTTGTTGCCAAAATTTTCCCCGAGTAAAATTTCGGCGAAATAAATAACGAGAAATTTGATTATCTAATTATTCTTTTAAAATTTCCTCCATGAATCTTTATTTTCAATCTCATTGTAACGCGAAAACGACTTCTCAACTTATTTTAATTCCGAAAGATTAATTCCGGATATTAATAAAAAATCGGTCTTTGCAGTCGAGATTGAAGATGAATTAAATTACGCGATAATTATAGCTATGTTTATAACCTTTTAAACGAATATTTGTTCACGTGGTCGCTTCGTTTATCGTATGTACATGATACTGACAACGTGAAAATTTGTGTGAAGTACATTATATCTGTTTCTATAGCGCATAAAATCGTACTTTTAATCCCATGGTACGCAAAGCTTTAGATTAATCCGCTGCGATCGCTATTAACGCTATTTCGGAGTGTTTATGACGCCCGGCGATCCGTGGCAATCCGTCGGGTGTGGGCCACATATGTAAAGTTGTAAAACGTACCCTCGTTATCGTTCGGCGAATCACTCGGTTCGGCGTAGCCGCAAACTCTCTTTCTCTTCCGTTTCGATTTCGTTGGGCGCGTGGCTCGCAGGATCGCGTATACGTGTGCATCAGAGCGCGCATCGTAGCACTGCTAGGAATGGGATCGAGTCAATTAAAATTCATTACCTACGAGGTCGCGAGCTCGTTACCCCCCTCCCTGAAAGTGACATTTCTCGACTTGCGTCCTTATTGCATTTAACTTTTCTGCCTCTGCGAGGAAATTATGTTACTTTTTTTTAATCTTTCGCGTCCAATCGCGGCATGACATTACACTCAGAGAAAAATATAGTTACTTTTGGACTCAACCATAATTTTCGAATATTTCTAACACGAAATATGATTAATTTAACTATATGCATCATTATGTTAACCATAATTATCATTCAGAATCATTCCGATCAGAAAAATGTAGTTACTTTTGCATATTAAAATATACTTACTCAAAACCATAATTTTATATTTCTAACACGAAATATGATTAACTTACCTATGCATCATTATTAACCATACGTATCGTTAGAAATACTCGAAAATTGTAGTTGAGTCCAAAAGTAATTATATTTCTCTCTCAGTGCAAGGGCTATTTTTCCAGATCAGTTTTCTGGTAGCGCTTATTGTGCCGAAATCTTCTCTTCTCCTCTAATTCGACAATGATACTGTAATTATGATTTCCCTTCGAAAACGCGACTCTTTCGCGTCTTGCGTATCTCATTAAAACTGCTTGCGAAGGGCTTGAGCCCATCTCTACTGTCCGATCGTAATTGCGCGCGCGCGTACACATACCTACGTTCACCGACGGCACGTGCTCGGCTCCAGAAGCATGTGCATGCTGCCACCGCGGTCCGCGCGAATTCCGCTCGCAGTTGCATCTCGCGCGTCCGTGCAAACGGGCGTTCGGGCTCGCCCACGCTCCGCCGGGTTATTGTTACACCGCTCTTCCGTTCCTGCGCTCGACCGTTACTCTTGCGCTGTCGAATTTACGGCCGGGCCGCGCGTCCATCGCGGTCGCCGCGAGCAACGCGCGTCCGCGTTAAAAATTACTCGCGCGTTCGCTTTGCGTACTCGGAGAGTGGTGTGAATGCAATTTCGTAAATTCTGTTAAACGCGACGCGTCAATATTCGTTTGCATCTCATTGAGCGCTGTACTTGCAAAATTGTACCTAGAGCACTGCTTTCTCGGACAAAATAAGCTGTGAGCTTTTAAAAAAGAAAAATCTGAAAAATATCGAGCACGGATTTATATAGAAGTACCATTTTATATTTTTATTAGTCCTATTATTTTTATTTTTTAATATACAATATAATCTGAGAAAGAGTTGATGAAATGGTTTTTCTAATTCTTACGTATGAGATATATGTATATTATTTAAAAGTTTCACAAAAAAATATTTTTCACTTAGGCTACGTGTAATTCTTAATATTACGTATCTTTGATACTGTCCCTTTTGATAAATCATAGACACTTTTCGACGAAAAAAAAAGAAACTTAAGGAACAAGGTAAAATATTAAATCAATGTTTGCAAGGAACATCCATTTTTCCTTTCTACAAAAAGATTTGCTGGCAGACTTTTGCGTACGCATTTTTTTTTTCTCAAGTCGGCGCAGCTTCCCTAGAGCTATCACGTGCGCGTAGAGACGTGAGAGATAGTGGAGAAAAGAATAAATTCTCCTAAGCACACAGTGCTTGCGAATTTTTCTATCCCGTAACGGGAGTTTACAGTATGGCCTGAATCCACTCATATTAACGCGCCATAAATATGCTAACGCGTTATAAATATTCAAAACGTCTCCATAATATAATACTGCTAATACAGTGCGGGGAAAAGTACTTCGGAAGTACTTCGGAATACACAGTGCGCGTGCTAATCATGGTTGTCAGTAACGAAATACAAATTTTAATCCTCCAAGCTGCTGAGATCGGACGGACTTTTGGACGTCTGATTACCGTTTCCCTTTGTTATCTCAAATCGATTTGTTATGCAAATTGTAGCGATCGAATTTGCGAGAGGGATGTACAAGTTTCGGAAGACTGTCATAGACTATCCTCATAAAACATGCATTATGAAAGGAGCGATCGACGATGTCATGAATGTTGCAAACGGGACAAAAGTGCTTTTGATCGATACGTTCGTGAATTATTTCCACGTGCCTTCGAGAGGCCTCCCACGGCGGAAAATTTCGGGAACGTCGAGCAAGGGTGAACGGCACCGCCGCAGAGAATGCAGAGCAGATGAGTACACTTTTGATAGATTAGTAATACGTAATTAGCAATTCTAAGTACTAATAACGATATCTTTTGAAGATGTAACGTGTGATGTGGCTGGTTCATGCGCTTCATTTCGGACATGAAAAGATATTTATGTGAAAAATCGTTAGCACACGGAGACGAGGAATGGCAGTAGAGAGGAAAATGGTTATGATGAATGGCTTGTTGCATGACTCTCTGAATCTGGTAAACCGATGTATTCTGTTTTTATTTGATATTAATCTTTGAATTGCTTTTCGATACACATTGAATCTCAACTCGTTCGTTGAAGCTATCGAAATATTTCGAGAAAAACAGATATGACTGCACAAACAATTTGAAAATTTAGCTTTGGAAAGGTATAAAGTAATAAAGTTAGTGAGAGAGATTTATGAAATTATGCAGCAAATTATTCATCATAATTCGTTGATACTCCTCTCGTGATTGCATTAAATAATGTTACTAACAATGACCTTATTTCATAGAACACAAAATGCATTACGTAAAACTGCATTATGCGTTACATTTTCGAAAGATATCTGGGTATATGAAGATGTTTACTTTGATTATTATTAATAATGAACTGAATAACTCTCAATATATTTATAATTTGGCACAGCTACGTGGCTGTATAATTAATAAATTAACTCTTTGGCGATCGACGGTTAACGCGAATATATTTGTGAGTGGTGTTTTGGTGAATAGTCTACGTTATATTTCTCTTTTCGCTGTAGATAAAATTATGCAGAAAATGAATAAGTTAATAATATTAGTAAGTCTCAAATTTGCACAAATTTATTTATTATTTGATCTTTTATTCTTCTTTAGCAAATTATTCAAAAATTCTGCAAAAAAGCATAAATTGTTATTATAAAATATATATTTATCAATAAAATGGTTAATGTATATATATAAAAAAAATATATATATATAAAGTACAAAATAATGATACAGGAATTGACATAAAGATATTTTAGAAATTACAAGATGAAATTTTTTTTGTATATATTGTGCGCGTTTGCATTTGTGTGATAGAAACTTTATTAGATAAAATAAATATCGTGCCTTTTCTTGAGAAAATTTACTAAAGAGATCGTTCACCGAGATATATTTCGCTTCAATTCCATATCTCGACGAAATCTCAACGGGTTGTTATAATTTTAGCGTGCTGTCTATTATTATTGTTTTTTTATTCCGCTTCGTTAGTCACTAATTAAGCGTTGGCCCGGCATGCAAAATAGCAGCACAATACATTCCGCGATATGAACGCGAATATGCATCTCACGTCACGCTTGTTTTGTGGCGCGCGGATGTTACAACAAAGGAGAGTGTAAATGGGAACTTACGAGCGACGGTGGGCTGATTTATTGCCGAATTGACTATTCATCTCTTTCACCAGAACCTGCTGTAAGAAGTCACGCGGTCATTAGCCCGAGCCCCGGTGCAGAAACCCCGTCGTCCGAGTTAAGAGAATGAGAAAGAAATAAAGAAAGAAAAGAAATGTTGCTCCTGTCGGTCGTCAAAGAGTTAGCGGCGGATTCGCAATCTGGAGATCCGAGAAGTCCGGTCCAGCTGGACTCCTCGCTTATTCAAGCCGTATTAGAATTGTACTTGGAACAGAGCTTGAAAATCTCGGGACGAAATTAACGCTAAGCTAGCCTGGGTGTTGGTGATTATTCTTATGAGAAGGGTGTCTTATCTTGTATGCATGAAGAAGAAAGTCCCTCCTTAAACAATGAGAACCATTAAGAGCTCTTTTACGCGATTTACTCATATTGTTCGAGGACTAATGAATGCTATAGAATTTGTTGCCGAAGTGGACGTAGTCAGGAAAAGAAAAACACAAGATGTATTTGCATTTAGCTAGCTTCGTAATTTTACGGTTTATGACTATAATATAATATACATAAAGAACAAAGATATCGTATATGTATATTTTGGATATTCTGTGACATTCTGTTTCATTTATTGTTAGTTTACTATATGAAGTCTAGCTTAATCTTTAATTAATCTAGGCTTATTATTCTCTTATCGAAAATTTTTTAATATTATTTAATTTACAATTAAATGTTTTTGTTTCTTAAATTAAAATGTTATCAAAGTTCAAAGTACACTTGAACTTAAATAAAAAATAAAATTTTATAAAAATTTTTATTCTTATCTTGTACATATTTTAACATGAAAAAGATAATAGAACTTGAAAAATAATTTTTAAAAATCGAAATATTCTGCATATACATATTTACTTACAATAATACATTAAAAAATTATACTCTATTAAAAATTATATTCTATAAATACAAAATCTCTTTAATATGAAATTACTTATAGTATATTAATAACATAAAATTCTGCTAATTTAATTTAAATCCCTGACTACGTTTCCCTTGATTGCCAAAATTATCGAAAATATTCAATTTTAATAATCCTCCGATGCACGATTTTCACTTCATCTAAAAATTATGTTTCAAATACAATTTAATCTGATAAATTAAATTTGAATACAAAAACAAGTTGATATTTGTATGAAAGCTTGTGATATGAAGATTTCTACTGTCGAGAGTGCATCAAAGGATTAAAGAAGTGCATCATTTCACTTGCCGAATTCCTCTCGACGAACACGGACGCGCGCGATCCAAGGGGAGCGCAAACCACCTGTCAAACGCAAAAAGAAAAACGAGTTCCGAGAATATGAGAACGGCCGTACAAAAGGGATTAATTGGCACTAGGCCGTGGATACGGATCATATACGCGTCGCGAGTGTCGCGCTCGCTCGCTCGCGCGAGTCATCGATTGACGACCGTAAAAGCGAACAGCATTTGGCACGGGAATCTCTCGATGTTTAATTCTCGTTATCCGTCCTTTCATCTACTCCCGTTTCATCCCTCGTTCCTGTCTCTTTGCTTTTCATTTCTGCGGCAGCGATCGCATTAACTACCGTTCAGCGGAGGATTTAGGCTTAAACCACGTGAAGCGTACAACCACGATGATTCTATCCGATTTAGACAACATACTTATCCCTCTCGAACGCACTGTGAAAAGAAACGGAAGAAAAATCTCAGAAACAATCTGAGAACAAATCTGAAAACGATTAAATCAAAATGCGAACCTTATTTTGACGAAAATACAATGTATTGTTCATCCAAAGTGTGCTCGTGATAATTTAGAACGTTTATTTCGAGAGAAAGATAAATATTTAAACGATGTATTTCAAGGAACTTTGTGCGTTCCTTTCAACAAAAATCTATTGCTTTTATTTTGTACCAACATCGCGAGTAAATCAACGCCGAGTGGTTATTCGAAGACACGCTACAAGCAGACATTCGTTAGAGTTTCGGATTCGAGGGTTGCGTAAATGGGTGCATAAATCCGCCGCTGATTTTTGAGTCTGTCCTCGCGAATTGTGTGTAATATTGCTCGTGCACACACTGCCACGCGCGGACGCGTAAGAATCCTCCAAGAAAATCCTGGGGTGCTTTGCCGCGACAAATCTTCTCTTCCCCGTTGAGTCGCGCGCGCGCGACCGTCTTCGTCGTCGCTTTGGAGGAGAGGATGCTCGCACCACGGCGCGCTCTTTGTCAACGAAAAGACCGTCCCGATTGTCGACGCACTTTCCCGCCGTGGAGGGCGCCGTGAGGTCGAGGTCGATGCGCTCTGATAATAAATGATGTTTTATCTGTCGTGCGATGCCCGGCGGATATAGCATAGCCCGACACGGAGGGAGGGAAGAGGAGGGAGAGAATTATAATGCGACGAGGCGTCAATCTGCTTTTTCGTTCGCGCAGGGTGCGACAAATCATGTCGAGGCCGCACCGTCTCGCCGTTAACACGAGTACAGAGGAAGGTAAATCCCCCGCGTGAGAATGTCGTTTCACGCATGTGTTCGCACTAGTCTAGATATAAGTACGGTGATCACATTTTTTTGAGAAAAATAAAGGACATCGTTACTTACACTGAAAAAAAAAAGATTGATTATAATAATCCAGTCTCTTGATAAAAGTTACCAACAACCTTGGTGAAATAGTTTCAACTAAACATATAGGTCATTATGACAAACGAATGTTATAAAAATGAAATGTTTATAATTGTTATCAAATGTTTTACTATTATTATATTTAGTAATACTAACTAAATATTTAACAAATTACATTATTAAATACTGCTTATAAGTTTACCTAGAATTTTTTTTCAGTGTACTCTTTTTCCATAAACAAGTGCAATTCATTATTATCAATCATTTATATTTTTCCCTGAATATACGTTATATGAAAAAAAAGTAAAATTTTGTAAACTAAAACAGTATTGTATGTAAAAAAATAAACACATCTTTATTTAAATGTTACACAAAATATACAAAAGTGATAAAGACTGAAATATAGGACATTTTGTAGGACTTTTCAGAATTAAGGAACAAAAGTGAGTTTTCAAGAAAAGAATAAATCTAAAGGACACAGGCTAAAAATGAAGGCCTGTTCTCTGTAATACAGGATGGTCACCGTAGATATAAGAGATGCGCCACTCCCCCGTGGATGGAATCTTTGTATGTCATTCAGATTAGATGCTTTCGCGAGAATCTCTCTTTCGGCATCATATTTTTTCACGCCTTCATAATCTTCTATTTGATAAGCTAGCCGTGAATCAATCGTGAAGTAATCGGAATTACATAAAGTCTACTTGAAACTAAATAAACAATAAGACTGTTTGTCTGTTCGTATCATAAAGATTGATAAGATTTTGAACGATTTATTGGCTATAATTGATGAATCGTTGATACCTCGACGTTCTTATTGAGGAGAAAATGACCTCATATTGATCAAAGATTCCATAAATATAGCTTGTGTGTAACATATCCATCTGAACATTGCTGTATCGTAATTATATTATGATCACGATATAGCAGGGTCGAATAAATGGACTCGGAGATTGAATCGGATTAGAGATGAAAGCAAAGAAAGTTCAACGATCGGGTAGGAATAACGGTCCTCTGCTGACCAGAAGATTCAGTACACGGACAAATTATTAAATAAATTATGATAAAAAGGTCTCAACGAACGTAAGACTTTGATATAAAATCCGATTTCGTCTCGTTGCGCAAAGCAAACGGAAATAATACGAATGCACTAAATTCCCTTGATGAGTCTGTCAAGAAAACATATGTGTTCCATATAATATTATTAATAGCATTTGCCAAATAGCACAATAAGAATATCACTGCCTGTGTGGTAGAGGAGATACCTATTTTTCCGAGATATACGTAGTCGACGTTGAATGGTCGAGTGTCCTTTTTGCGATCGTTGAGCGATATCGACAAGCGATCCTCTCGGAACTTACGAGCACTCGGCTCAATAAAAACGCGAAGCCATTCGCTCTTTTGTTTTTTTTGTTTTTTTTTTCCGGGGAGGATATAACACCAGTGGACGATGCTTTTCCCCTTCCCGTCCGCCCGTCGTTGCTGTTAATTCGCCAATCGTTGAAAGCGAGCATCATAATTCCCGTTGCCGTGCGCTCCGCCCGAAGCGATATTTCTTCCGCATTTCCTTTGTTCGCTATGGCGCGTGCGACAAAGGACGCGATAATTGCAAAGCCCTGTATGCGGTCCGACCGATCGTTTTCGCGTGTGTTTCGCGAACAAACGACAATGCGCGGAGTTGCGGTGGATATTGTTGCGAGCGGGGCTTAATTTTTGCGGTAACGTGAACGACTGACGGGCTCTTATTTTCCGGCTTGAATGCGGCGAGTTTAATTTCCGATCGGCGCGGAAAAATGGTATCTGTCTTGCGCTAACTAACGACGTTTCCGTTGCCACGAGTCAAGGTGGATTTCCAAGTATTCAAAATAATTCGAATAAATCTTATTTATTTTGAAGATTGATAAGATACACTGTTAGAAGCAATGTGTGAATATCACACACTTTTGGCGTGTGACGTGTGTCTCCCGTTTTAAGATATGCCAATAAGAGTGTGAATTTTTGAAAACACGTGTGAATATCATTTTTTAAAAATTCACATACTCGTAGATGTTTTAAAACGGGAGACACACTTCACACGCAAAAAATGTATGATATTCACACATTGCTTCTAGCAGTATACAAATTAAGAAAGAGAGATTTGTAGAATAATCGTCCCACTCAATGTAAAATTGAGTCTATTAAATGTTCATTATCATCGTTAAGATGTCAGTTGTTGCTGAATTTCGACGCTTCAGCAAGTAACTAATCTGCCGCCCTTTCAAATTTGTCGCTCGGACTTGTCGCAGAACATACGAATTCGATTCTGTCGGCAAACTGGCAAGAAGTTACACATCAGATATGATTACGGATCTGCTACCACAAATTAAACACTGATTAGTTCAGCGATAGAGCCGTGCCCCGCCAGCAATGTTCGCACAACGGTCACGTGTTCCCCTACAACTAGTTACAGCAACTCTCCTGGTTAGTTAACTCTTCTTGCTGTTCGGAGCAGTCGTAAGGGATATTGTCGGTGGCGCGAGATAAGGCGATTACAGTAGAAGGACCTAAAGAATCAGGTGTCGCCATTATGATGGGAGAAAGAACGTAGTTGGAGAATGGGGACAGTTGTTGCGAGTATCCTTGTTTATTCGCTCGAAACTGTACTTCCTTTGTGCGCGCGGTATCTTCGGAATAAATAAACAAATAAATAAATACTAGCCCCGAGGCTAATGGAAATATCAGGTTGTTTCGCGATTTTATCGAAGCTTCCGGGTGTACAGGACGTTTCGCAGGAAGTTGAGGTTCCGTCGCACAAATTGAAAAGCCGAATTCTTAATTTCCCGATTATTTCGTGCGCGAAACGCGAGAATTCAACGCGCGTGGCTTCGCACTCGTTATTAATTAGCCAAGTCTCGGGCAATACGAAATATAGCGGGACTTTATTTCGACAAGTCAATTCATCCATGTTTAGCTTCGTGTGTAATTAATTCCTCTTCACATGCATTGGCTTTACACTTCTTTTTTTTTCCTCTCCGGGAGAGATTCCTCCCCCTCCCCCCCCCCGTTTATGAGAGTACTGACCGGCAACACGCGAACGAGCAATTTGCGCGTTAGGCCGCGCCTTTATCGCGTTCTACCTAATAACCCGTTAATATGCCCCTCGCAATCAGGCATCGGTCCATATTAAACGTACTACGAGCCATCGAAATGACTCGGTAAATTATCCACGGGGCCTTTGCTAACGCCGCCGGCCAGCAATTCGCGCACCGTGCTAATTACGACGAGCATGCACGCACGGGACGATTAATTAGACAAATTAATTTAGTAAACTGTTAAGAGCGATCGCGCGGCGATCCCAACCGATCAGCGCGATACGGGAAATATCATCTATCATAACGCATTAATTGATGAAGTTGGTATTAAGTTCTGCAAATTGACAAACATGTTTGTCCATCGACTGTCGTGGAAGCGAGAGAGCGCGATAACGGGCGGGACGGGATTGCACGACTTTTTTGCTTGGAGAAATCGAATTGATATTGGCATATTTTAATGATTCGATAATGCCCGTTTATTTTATTATCGCAAACGCGACGTCACGTTTATCCTGGTATCACAATCATCTCGACTAATCCTACACCGAAGGTGTATGTATGCAACCGGAGGTCGATATTATGACAAGGTGTTATTGATTTCTGTTGATTGTACACAAGCAGAGTATAATTGGCCGAGACTCGAACACAGCCTAAATGGCAAGCCGAAATGTATTACCGCATCGTAATGAAAATTGGCCGTTGCGTGGATCGCCGTGCGACCACCTCCGATAGGATCATGGGATTTGTTAACAATGTTCTGGTATTGTCCTGCAAATTACTGTCCTTGCTAATACCTTGTTGATTCGTTCGCCGAGCAAGTTGACAGGGCGCAAATTAATTATTTTTAATTATTTTTCGAAAAGTAGATCTCTCTCTCTCTCTCCCCCTTTCTCTCCAGGGAGTAAACTGTGTAACATGTTTTGTAATTGTGTGACATATCTTTCGTCAATTTATTTTCAACTTGACTTTTCAGTGAAAATAACAATTATGCCATTAAGTAACTACAATAAGCCAGTGAAAGTAAATCTTTGATATACATTTGTTCCAGTCTCTTGGTAGGAGCTAAATTTATTTCTTATGAAAAAATGAAAAAGATGTTACAATAAAGTAGTTAAATTTTATTACATTAAATAAAAGCAAAATTTTGTTTTCTTGATATTTATTGAAAGTCGTGCCATTTTGCGTTAGGTTTCATAAATCTGTTTACGAGTTTCAACCTGTGGCATTGCGACTAATTTGAAGAAATCTCGAATATGTAGCACGACGGTTTTTGTGTTGCTTTTTCGCGATTCGGCGCATGTATTCGTCGATATGTGTATGTACATGTATGTGGCAAACAATGGACAGCGCACGCTGTAGGCCATACCGGCGAAAAGCCAATCGCAATGGTTCTATTGTTTCAGTCAGCGTACGCAGCAGGTACATATGCTACTGTTCGATCGCCCGGTATTTGTAAAAGGGTTAACATCGGGTTAGGGCGGGCATCGCCGATTGTTTGTCCGCTCATTTAACGGTTGGCAGGGCTCGGGGGCGCGAAACTCAGACGAGATGTGACCGTCCGCAAAGGTGACGCAGGTGAATGAAGAAGCAACACACACGGCAGCAACCGGATATGAGCTCGATCCTGGTCGCCACGTGCGATAAGTCAAGTCGTTGCGGTGGCCGCGCTCTTCTTTTGTATCCATCGTTACGACGATGGTAATCATAGCGATGGTGTGCTTAGGGTACATTTGTACTGAATGTATTTATACCGAAAATTGAGATTAATCGAATTTCACGGAGTTTCGATCGCGATAATGTATATTAACTGTAATGTATATTATTAATTAAATGATAAAATATTGTGTTTTTCAATACTTATAAATAAGCATATGCAGATATGTATATATCTATAATTGTAACGAAAATTATAATTTTTTATTTTATATAACACGACTACACTGAGAGAAAAATATAATTACTTTTGGCCTCGACCATAATTTTCGAATATTTTTAACACGAAATATAATTAACTTAACTATATGCATCATTATGTTACGTATCGTTAGAAATATTCGAAAATTGTGGTTGAGGCCAAAAGTAACTATATTTTTCTCTCAGTGTAGAGGAGTAGAGCGACGATAGAATAAATTTGATCGAAAGCTACCAGAATCACGATGCAGACAAAGTTCGTAGATTTCGCGACTTTCTCCCAATTTCCCCGGAGCTTTCTGAATGCTTTATAGCTCTTACAATCTTTCAAGCTTACGGCGCCAGCAGTACTCACGTCCTTCTCCGCAATTTGCGCATAGCGTTTGATGCGAGAGGCGCCGATCATTAATTCAGTATCTAAATCAAGACGTCTCATCCGTTCGTTAGAGCCCGCATAGTGCAAACGCACCTTTATATAGATACGTGATACAGACGATGTCTACACAGACGAGACAGCACCGTAAGTGGACCGTACTCGCCGTTTCCGACGGGCGGATCCGTTAAAGCTAAAATGCACTTCGATGCGCCGCGCAGCGGTGACCACATTTCTACCCTTTACGAGGTTTATCCTTTATACCAGATTTCTACCCTTTAATCTTACGGGACATGTTAGCCGAATGCTGAGGCCTTCATCCGGTGTCTTATACACGGTGTCCATGAAAGATGTGCGGCATCCTTTTCAGCTACAATCTTTTTAACAAATTATCAAAAGCGACGATTTTATTCTTGACAGAATGAAAGACAATTTACATTCATTGATTTTCCATTCTATTTGTAATTTCAGATATTGTTATAGAAAAGTTATAGACGATGCGACAATATAAGAATACGGGAAGAGGAATTCTTGAGTATCTAGAATTTTGGAATGGGATTCTCGACACTTTTGATGAATCAATTTGTTTTTTAGACAGATTTTTACACACACAGACTGTTTTATTTGTTATTTCTTTTGATTGCATTTTGCAATATGCAGTTTTGTTTTGATTAACTTCTGATATCGATTTTTAGAAGGGATGCCTTCTATTTTCCGTGACTTGTTACCTTTACGATATTTACTCTCGTAGTTGACTCACTGGTAATATTGGTGAATTGACTCTCGCAATTCACTGATGTTTATTCTCGGTAATAAGCACGCGGTACTAATGGTTTAACTACAGCCGTGAAGTAACTGTCCCTTCAACATTGTAACGCTGTTTGTACTTCGGAATCATCATTGAGATGACTTCAATGTCTGCGATCTTGCACTTTTCTTCGTTACCTCAATGCCCGTTGCACAAACAGCACGTTATTTCCCTGGAGTAATCCGGTTTACTAAGTCACTTAGTTGTATTATTTAAAAAGAAGCAACTGAATTCTTATTTTTTTTAAATGTGCAAGAAAAGAAGAATACGCCGCATTGCAGTGGTATTCCAATAAGCAGTAAAAATTAATTACTTTGACCGGAGTTGGTACCGATGAAACATATTCCGTACGCGTTTTATAATCGAGTCACGGGGAAAAGTGCAACCGCGGATATTATTGTCGCGGAATGATTCATAGGCGGACAGAGACAGTGACGTATGGCTGACTTTACGCGAAGACAAATTTACATCCTGCCCTACGCGTACGGTCATCATGCAACGTGTCTTGCAATACAGGCATATCTGTCGTATAAAATCTCTCGACGTTCGCAGGCGTATTCGGCAGATGCTATCGTTTCCGGACGATAGGGCGGTCGGAATTACGCCAATTTTGGGCAGACCAACACGGCGACGTCATATATCGGGACGACAGCTGCTTATTTTCACGACATACGTACGGAGAGGGGGGTGGGGGGTGGGGGCGAGCGGTTCCTGGCAGAAATTATATTTCACCCTTGAGAAATTGCGGTTTATGTTGCCGATGCGCGAGGTTACGGTTTTTGGCTTCGCCCAATGTCTCCGCCGTCCTTCTCCGTTCCATTCCGCGTAATGCGGAGCAGTCGGAACGCGTACTTCCTCAGCGTTATTATGGCTTAAATTTTTCTGCGTTTCTAACGAGAGTAGAATGCAGGACCGTAACGAATGATATTACGCTCTAATCCCTTCTCCAGTGAAGAAATGCTTCCCGCTTACAGAGGGATATTTCTGAAAGCTATTTTACTGCTGCGATTGTAACGACGTTGGTTATTTACTTGCTTTCAGTGATCATAAAAAAATTAATAAATTGAGGTTATTGTTATTACAAAGAGATTTGCATATAAAATTGTCCGAAAATATCTTAATCTTCCAAAGTTGAAATTTTACAATCGTAAAATATTATTCAATAGGAGATTAAAATTTTTTTTATCTACTTGCACTCTTATAAAGTCGTCTTGTAAAGTAATACTTTTTGTGTTTCTTAATGAATAGAATATAAAACCAGGGGATATCCCATATATGTAAACACATGTAGAACACAATATCCATCTGCGTGGCGCATGCCAAATGTAAATTGCACCTGCTTAGCTAAGAGATAAACGTCAAGACTTTTATGGCGAAGACTCGAGCACCCTAACGCTATGTACAGTTTCGGCGCATGCCAAGCTGCCATCTTCTGCTCTACCAGCACCTGTCATTCTAATAAATTTTACCGTTGTGTGTAACGTCGTCGGCCACGTTATCGGCAGATAGCCTTGGTTATGAATCGTAGCAATTCACGAAAGTCTCTTTGTCAAACTTTCTCGTTCCCTGCGCAAATTCAATTTCCCTGATCGCAAGTATGAATTACAGGTCTGCAGCGTATTACTGCGAGATCGCCGGCGTGCTGAATTATTACATAGATTTATTAAGAGTACATCAGCTGGCGCTCGAATTTTCCTGGTCCCATAAAACCGTCTCACACGCGAACGATCACGATACTTGGAACTTTTCTTACGCATGAGCGAGAAGATACATGAACGAGGAAATGCTCCGAACTAGATGAAATGAATTCCTCTTCTGTTCTAGTTTTGCAGATATATTCTTACGTGTTTATTTAAAACAATTATATCGTTAAATCAAGTACTTTGATCAAAATACGCGATATTTTCTGTATTAAAAACATTGTATTATAAAATTAACGAATTTAATGCTATTGTAATTATGCATATATTGCGCAGTAACATTTTAATCTTTCTCTTTAATGTAATTTTTTAATTAACCATTCAATCTTTCAAAATAATATTTGAATTTCCATACAATTGCCTGTTACACACAGGATGTTCCATGTGTTCCGATCTTATATCGTTCGAATCATAGTAATTGATTTCCTTCCATTAAAAATTCAGTTCAGTATCCTCTTAGGAACAGTTTTTCTGAGTTGCTCAAGCGGAATATATTTGCAAGACGAAAGAATAGAGAGAGACATGCATTTCGTATAATATCATATAATATTATATATTCTTTTCGCCATTTACCTTATAATCACATAAATATACGTGAATAAATTCACGTTATTGTGACGTTGTATTTCATGTTGGGAACATTTCATTGGTAAGAATTCACGTTGCAAATATAGCGAGATTTTAAGAGATAATTTCAACGTGTACTTACGTCGACGCAAAACGAAAGATGTACGATATCCGATATCCATTAAAGTTTACAGTGCCGCAAAAGGAAAATCTAGCCTGATGTCACGTATTCGATAACACGGGTTTATGCCACTCCAATATTTACAAAATCTCGATGGTAGTTAATGGCTATTGAGCATAGGAGTCTTCCTCTCCAAAGAACTAAGCTATCTCGACGAAGATTAGAAGGATGAGATAAATCACCAGAGGATCTCTCGCAAACCCGAGAGAGGTATTACTAGAGACGAGTCGGTATTACTTGAATGGAATATAACTTAATTAGCGCACTAATCCCCACATTTAAGCTCATTACTTGGCCGGCGGTTTATTTTCACAAGTTTTCCAAAAGTTTTCTCTTCTGCGACACGGAAAAGTACTTCTGCGAATGCGAATACGGGAATACATTGTAAAAGTCGTTAAAAATATATGATCTGCTAATTTAGTAATATATATATATAAAATATGTTTTTTTAGTGTAGAAATTTCTAGGATATTTTTTATAGGAAGTCGATAATTTATCCATCGACCAGAACTTACTGAATTCATGCAAGTATAATATATTTCCCGATGCACGATAACGTAACATTATTGAAAACACCCGTTATAGCGTTAACAGAATAATAATCGAAGATAGCGGTCTTTGCACACCTGCATCTGCTACTTGTGTCTACAAATACTCGAGTCAGAGTTAATTTAGCAATCCGCTATTTACGTTCAATATATTATGGTGTAAACAACAACATACACCTGTTCGTCGATTTTGCAAAAATGCACGTAGCATAAAATTAAGTAATTGTATCAGAATATATAATCAGGAAAGTAAATTAATCATAAAATATCATAATTGGAGAAGTAAGTGCAACTTTAAAAGTAAATTAAAGTGAATTAAAAGAAAAGATAGTGTAATGTGCGTTTTATACCGCTAATTAATTAACGGAAACAATTACAGTACACATAATGAAACCCGTTTTTATTAAATATACTCCAACAAAATGTAATCATTATATAACTTTTTACAAATATACATATAATTTTATGCTATCTCAAAATGCTAATTGCAGCTGCAAATGCAGCGCATTGCGTTAATTTTTAAACGCAGATATTATTTAAAATTACATTAACACAGATGAATCGTTGTGCCGATTATTTAAGAGAGATTTATTCGTTTCCATACGCATTTCATATTATCTACATGTATTTGTTCCTCTATATTTTTATTCGAATAATTTAAATTTCGTTGCACTTTTCTCGTTTTGCGAGATTCGTCTCTCAAGCGAGTGGTCCATGTTTGAGGATCGATTTCACTCGATTGTATTGTTGATCCGGCCGATCAATTGCGGGCACGTCTGTTCGGCACGTCGACGGCGACCTAAGCGGCAATATGCGGTTTCACGACACTCTCCGCGTTTGACGCCATCTGACTGTAATTCCTGTCGAGCATTATCCGCGCTCCCGGAGCGTCCGGTATTTCTGCGGTGCGTCTGCGTGTACACGCGTGCCGCTCCAGAACGCGTTGTGCGTGTGTGATTCGCGCGCGCGTGGCAATGCCCACCTGGCCGCAACACACAATCGATATGCGCGTGCATGTGCGTATGTACGTATCCATATGTGAAATACAGTATGCGCAATATTTACCGGGATCCACCTCAGATGTTTGGACCCCTCAGGGCGACGCCTGATCCTGCGAGCCCTGCCCAGCACAATGGCCAACTCGAATTAATCCTCCGAGAAGCGCGCGCGACAGGTCTCATATGCGTCAGTGGCAGAGATCACGGTTTTTGATACTTGATGGAACGACCTCACTTCGTTTTTGCCGCTATTGTCGCGATAAAAGATAAAACAACGCTTTGACTCCATCTTCTGTTGTGCATTATCATTACAACTTGAGAGACTGAGCTTTGCTTTTCCGCCGGTCCTTTAATTACGAGTTTAATTAAGGCCCACGATTTCTCGTTATTGTTCATCGTAATAACGTGATATGTTTAATAGTAAGATGGAAGAGATAAAATACATCTAATAGGAAAGAAAGAGTTGATATATTTCTTAGAGCGATGCTTTTTAAAAGGACAATTATTATTTAAACCTAAATTTTCATGAAGCCTCAATAATAATTATTCAATTATGTTAAATATTTGCTGGGAAAATGACAATAACATTCTCTTGCGGCTAATTGTTACGAAATTACCACATCAGGCTGTTAAAAGCTAAATAGCCCAAGGCACAATTTAGACTCATTAAATAACGAACGCAAAGTATAAAATAAAACGTTCGTATATATTCCGTAGCTTTTCAAACATCATCACCGTTCGCGCATTAATGAATTCTCAACTAGCCGTAATAACCGGCCGTAATAAATAACAGCCGTCAGTAAATAATTCCGATGTCAATAAATTTTGCAATAGCAATCCCAATATTTCGTAATTAGAAATAATAATCGACAATCAATCTATGCATTTTAATAACGGGCATCCGACTGTGCGAATACGAGTAATGCGCATAATAATAAATAATAATTGATAATTAAATTCTCTATTCGTATTAATACGCCGTAATACGTACTCGAGTAACAGCCGCGATAATATCCGTAGCTCGTGTCGATCGCAATATCTCGCCCGGCCGGGTCCTCGGTCATCCTTTGGATCGCCGCACTCGCTGATATTGCGTTTTGCTATTTTATTATTTCAGTATTTTTACCGGCGACGGAAACGCATTTATATCGCAGCGGTGGTTTCGCTCTCGGGGTTACCTGGCGGAAACGTGCGCCTTTCCTATCGTATACGCACCGCGGGGGTCTTCGATCCTCCCCGGCTCACGCAGGTTACTCCGCGATCGATGCCCTCCGAGAGGGAAAACGTCAAATTCACGGCGTGGCATGACTCAGCCGGACGACTCATGCATAATTTATCCGGGCTTAATTAGTCAGAGGCTAGAGAAGGGGCAGGAGAGGGAGGAAGGGAAGAGGAGAAGAGAAAGGGGAAAGAGAGGAAGAATCGGAAAAATGCTTTCCACAAATACGCGTCGTCACCGTTAAGTAGATAGCATTTAAATTTGTAAATGATTTAGTCTCTCTCCACTCATTATGCAGATTACGCGCGTTAACAGTTCCGCTGTCTTCCCCGATTTCTCTCCATTCGATCGGAATGAATGCGTAACGACCGGGAATGACTTTAACAAGGAAACTCTCTCGCAGCTGTCTCTCTTTAAGTTCGCGGAGTTCCAGGTGTGTCGTGGGGTAGCTTGCGACGAGAAACGCACACTTTCCTCCTCGCGTACTATAATACAGAGGTTGAAACTAAGGGCGAAACTATAAATGAAGGAACGTCTGAGACGGTAGCTTCACGTTAAAAGCGCTTTGTAATATTATGCGCGTAGATTTTTTTAAGTAAATTGTAAGAAAGTCTCTTTTTCTCCTCCTGAATTGTTCGAGTTTTAAATTTATATCTATATTTATGAAAGAAAAGAAAATTATGAAAATCTGTTACAAGGACAGTCTAAAAATCGTATATTTCTCATTGCGTAAATAAAAAAAAAAACAATTGAAAGCAGTTGTGAAGTTCTTTAAGCTTGTGTATGTACCACTTTCGAATCCTACTTCCGAAAGTTGTAGTCGCAGCAGCAAGAGTATTCTCGACGAGCACAATGGAGAGTCAAATTCCGCATTTATGTATTCGCTGCAGAATTTTGCGAGAGGTGCTTGCCAAGGGTCCTCGAGCGAGACATGCGCGATCCGAAAGAGTTGACCGGGTTGACCGGGAATCCATCAGCATTGCCATGCGTGTCTTACTTTTGAGTCGGAGACGGAGCTTACGTTCTCGGCGAACAATAAAAACAGCGAGCTCGTACGCCAGCCGCCGCCGCCGCGCCGCGTGTGCATTCGGTCGATCTTGCGTCACAAGAATTGCGGCGAGTATATACAGCGTTTGATGTACGACGCGATGTAAATTTCTAAATAGAGATCGATATCAGCGCGGGACTCGTGTGGCGGCAGACCGTTTTTATAGCGTTCTCTCGAGGCGCGGGCGCTAAAGTTTCCGTACGAGCGCAACTTCGATTTTTAGAGACGTTCTATTCCGCGAGCGCGTATACCGGTTTCGCGTAACAGCTGTAACATAATTCGGCCGAGATACTTTTTATTTGCGGACGCCAACGGCCCGCTCGACGGATCAGGCCGCGCCGCGCGAAGTCACACATACGCGTCGTCACCGATCGCGCGAAGGTAAAGTGAGCATAGGATAAATGTATTTGACGGTGTGTAAAAAGTCATACACGGCAATCCAGGCGAAAGTAAAAAAAAAAAATATATATATAGAAGCAAAAGCTGGGTGAAATTTTTGTTAAATCTACCGAAAGTTCGCTGTATATCAGAAAACAGAAGACATTGTTTTTGGAACAAAGGCGTCTTGCAACAAAGACATTTTTATTTTTTATCGTATACTGTACGTACAAGAAAAAGAACAATAACACTCGACATATATCATTCACGCGTATCGCCTTCGTATCAGTTTGATTGTCAAGCTTTATTAAACCGGAGCTGTATCGTTCTCATGATCGCTGATTTATTTGCCGATCGCGTTTCTTGGTATTAGGATCAGTTATCGCGCGCATGGCTCGTGTCGAGCATGTAGTTGTATAGCTAGATGATTCATTACCATGCCGATGAGAAAATGAAGGAGAGCGCGAGTGATATCTGCGTAGATCTTAAATCATGCGGATTCGTTTTCGAACGGCACTCTTTCCTCTCCGGAGAAAATGAGTTTTCCTCTTTGCGGTATCCCGAAATGTACGCATAATTACCCAGAAAAGATGCATCGTCCCCCGATCGGTCCCGAAAATTTATTATTATGCACACATCCGATTGCAATCTGCAATTCCTGTTTTGATTACACTTTGACTAGATTTCAATTGAGTGGTACGATCTCATGTGTCTTTAGAATTATCGCATCTAAAATTAACATCTTTAATGATGGGAAAATGTTTACGAATATTAATTATTAAGTAATTTAACAGTAATAATGCTAATTTTAAGATAGGATTAATAATTATAAGTACAGATAGTAATCCCAATAATTAAGTAGATATAATATTTGTTTTTACTTAACGTAATCACATTTTTCTACAATTTCTCTATTGTCATTTATACTGTAGAGGCAGCTCCCTTGAGTTGTACTTTACTCGAAGGCGGTTTAATATAAATAATTTGTCGAAAAAAATTGCCGAACAGGTGTGAAACGACAAGTCGCTCATCTCGCCACTTTCTGTTTGCAGCTTCGACGAGACGTCGATGGACAGCTGCATATTGGCTACCATCGACGAGAGTCGCCGAGTCAGTGACTTGTCGGGCGAGTCGATGAAGGACAGTAACGAGGTGGAAGTGACGTCACTGGAGGAAGCCAAGTCGGTCATAGCGGCACTCAGAGCGAGACAGCGGGCACAAGCCCACCAAATGCTCGCCTGGCGGAGGACCCTTAAATTGCAGGTAAGTTTCAATTACCGGGAAGGATTTCTACATGCAAAGGCAATCCCGCTCGCCGCTCTGTCTTCGATGAGGAAATCGGTCGGGGGGGGGGGGG
>VBVR01001456.1:0-30359 GCA_011638315.1 Tetramorium parvispinum | reverse complement strand
CAATTATTACTGAATACATTTCAGAAATTAATTTTGTCATTATTGTAAAAATCGTTGCAGCATAAAATTGTACAATTATTATACAAGTAATAGAAAAAATTTTTTTTATTTTTTATTTTTACATAACTTTGCGTCATTATTTTGTCAATATTTATAACTTACAATTGTAAAATTCTATTTCAGCAAAGGATACGCGTTTTGCAGAATCATCTTAAGGCAATTATTACATCCGTTTCCTATCTGGGTAGTTAACCCTTTGAAGCACAGTGGAAGTCAAGGCTACTACCATTTTTTCCTCTCTCTCTCTTTAAAATCAAATTTTCACACTTTCGTTTCATTTCTTTTTTAGTTTCTTAGGTATCGTAGACTTAAAAAAATTCAGAGATAATAATGGAAAATTTATTAATAAGTTATTATGATATTCTAGAATCGTTATAAATAGATAAATTTTTTAATTCTTTCCGATACAAAAATTCGTGTCTCAAAGGGTTAAGTTAATCATATTTATCGCTAAAAATATTATAAAATTATAGTTGAGGCCAAACGTAACTATATTTTTCTCTCAGTGTAATTTAAAGATAAAACAAAGACAGACGTATGTGATTTAACTATCAGTTAGCTTACCAAGAAATTGGAAAAATCGGCCCATAATCTTTTTTCTTTCACGCACTAACGTCAAATCATCGCGAATGGGAATGAACGATCGTTCGTGCAAACGTATTGGATGCGTTTACTCACCGGCCGTTGCAGCGCCGCTGCCTCCTCTTTCTCTGCTTCGACGGCTCCATTCTTCTCCGTTTTGCTCCGCGCGAATCGCGGCTGATCAAAGCGATTCCGCCCGAGAAATCACCTGTCGCTCGATTACGGCGCTTCCGGGATTGTGTCGAAAAAACTCACTGTCAACTTGACGCGCCGAATACGCAAAAGTACGAAAGCGGTGAAAAAAAGGGGAAAATAGATCGAGAAATATCGACATATTCACTGAGAGAGAAATAGACTTACTTTATCTCAGCCACAATTTTATAATATTTTTAACGATAATTATGGTTAACATAATAATGCATATGATTAAGTTAATCATATTTCGTGTTAGAAATATTATAAAATTATGGATGGGGCTAAACGTAACTCTACTTTTCTCTCAGTGTTCATTAAACTAAAACAACAGTTCACATAAATTTCGTAATGCATTTATTAATACCGAATTTATTAATATCGTCGCGAAATATTTTAATTGAAAATATAATAACTCCGTCGCGAAGTATTTTAATTAAAAATAACTTTCCGTCCAAATAGCATCGCATGTCGTGTTCGAATGCGTCTATATCGTCGAAAATTATTTCCGCCCCGTCGCGATAGCACAAGAGCGTTCGATATCGCATTTTTCGCTTTAAATCACGCGACATAATTTCGATTGACTCTACTTTAATTTTACATCACTTTTTAAATATCATCTCGATAACGCGAGAATTTTCGTCGTGATTTTGGCCGGTCGGTTCGAGCGTGCCGCGTTTACGCGATTCGCGCGTAACTTCGCTCCGCGAGAGTACACCGTCGTGCGCGCGGGGGGGACAAGATGGACGGGGGGGGGAGAGCGCGTCAAGGTGTGACGCCACGCAGCGCTCCGTTCATTGCACCGCGGACGAAGGACTTCTCGCGCAAGGACTTTTTCGCGAAAAGCATCGATTTTGGAGCGTCGATCGCCGCGTGCATCGAGTGCGACGCGTTCTCGATTCTCCGTTACCGAGCGGTGTGAAGTTGCCGTCGCGTCGTTCGGACGGCTCTCAACGGACCCAACGGGAGAGCGGAGTTCGAGCGGAGTTCGGGCGGTCGAGACGGGCGATCCCGTCCCTCCCGTTATCTCGTCTCCCTCGGGAGTGCAGCAGTCGCCGCGCTGTCGTGGGAATCGGTGGCGGCGGAGTGCCAAAATCGAGCGACGGGCGAGAGCGATCGCGAGTGAGGCGATAATTAGCTCGGCGCCGCGCGGTGATCAATATCGTTTCCCGATACTCGGCGATGGCGCTCGTCGGCCGGCCTCGCAGCGGCGCTGGACGGTCGTTATCGCGTTAATTGGCGGACGATCCAGACGGCGGCTGCGATCCAATGTTCCCGTGCTCCACGTGCTCGACGTGCGGGAGATGGAGGAGCCGGCGGAGATCGGGAGAACGACGGGAAGACGGAGGAGCTACCTGTGGCCGGTGAGTAACTTGTTTCGACAATAATTACATTCGCGGAGCGATCGCGTCGGCTCGTCCCCGTCCCCGACGACTCGATGTCGTTGCGCTGAAGTCTCTATCGGACTACGGATCGGGATTGGGATTAGATTGGAATTTGACCAGTCAGAACGATGTTCATAGAATTACTTTTATATTAGTTTCATTCTAATTATGTCCATTTCTACCAACGCAGATTAACTTTAATCTCAGTTTAACTTACTTCTCGTCTTTTTCTAATTCTTAGGAATAAAAAAAAGATAGAAAATATGTTAAATCAAAATTGAAGTTAATCTGTATTGATAGAAATGGACTTTAGTCAAATTTCAATCTAATCCCAATCCCAATCCGTAAACTGATACGGGCTTTACGGCACTCGGCGCGCACTTCACGCCGTCTCGCCGAGACTTTACTTACGAAATAATGGGAAAATGCAGTTCCGCTTGTTTCTTTTTTTTTTTCCTTCTTCCCTTTTGACCGTCGTTTGGCTGGCAGTGCAATTTAAACGTGACGTTTCTGTACTCTTCTAAAGCGCACATTTTGCAGTCGCGTGTTCTTCCGTTTGGTGCATCGACGGAAGATTCCGCTTAACGTTTGACGAGAAATAAATCGCAATTTACCGGAATAAGTCGGATTTACCTTTCGAGGCGGAATAATCGGAGCGATCGGTGCGACGTCGATTTCCTTCCGACGCGACAAGTTAATCGCGATTAGGAAACGAGGAATGGGCGATAAGTTGGTAGCGATCCCGACAGTACGTTGCTCCTCCCCTCGCCCTCCTTTCGGCCCTCTCGCAAATTCAATCGACGCAACTTACACGTTTTATCACACTATTGTCACTGGCGGTACCTCATCTCTTAGGCTTCGTGTGAATATTTGCGCCACGTGTTTCCGCGCGGAATGCAATTTCGGAGAGAGAGAGAGAGAGAGAGAAAGAGAGAGAGTGAGAGGACAGTGAAAATGACGATCGTGAATCTTTCTCACATTTCCACGCTCGACGACACACACCGACGCGCGACGAAAACCCCCGTGCAGGGTCGAGAGGCGAAAAGTTAGACTCGGGGAGATCGCCGAGATCGATTCCCCGATCCCGGAATCCCCGCGCCTCGTCGATCGGCGTGTCGACGCGTCTCTCGGGTCCGCCAGGAGGACTCTCGGGGACGAATCGAGCCGATCGATCGCGCTCGTAGATCTGAGACTCGTGAACTTTCCTCGAAACACCTGGAAATCGATTGGAGGATCGACCTCCGAAACGTCCGATTCTCAGATCTAGCGTGCGCTAGTACGCACAATTTTTTTTCACTCGCTCTGTTACCGATACGCGTCCTTAGGCTGCGTGTGAGAATACGCACTTTGAACGATCGCTTCGTCGCAACGCGCAACCTCGCAATTCACAAGAATCGTATCGCTCGGCCAATCGTAGATTCCACTTTGGGACAACTAGGTTTTACTTAATTCAGCGTAGAAGCGACAGTGCGCTGACTTTTAATTGGTGCACATTGTTGCCTAACAATAAGTCCCGCCAACTTTTTTTTTTTGATAGATCCGTCTAGATTTTCTAATGATAAAAATATCTCAGTATTTTTTTTTTCACCAATCCAAGGAAAATCGCGGTCAGTCCAGCTGTAATCCACACAGGACATTGTTCTTTTTTTTTTAATTCTCTTTAAATCCTTTTTACGACGATAATAATTATTATATTCTTTTTCGAGATGTTGCGAATTGAAATCATTTTCTCACACTTGCCGTAGTAAACGCGACAGCATCATTGCGTTTACTACAAAAGTGTCGCACTTACTCGTTCTTTTATATCTAGATAAAAATATAATTGCAATTTATAAATGCATGCGACAAACGTACATAAATACTATTTCAACAATATTTACAATTCTGCTCAAATCGCGAAAAGATACTATAAAACAAAAACGCTTAGAAACGCTGTATAAAATAATGTTACAATATATACGGTGGCACCGGATCTCGCAGACTTTTCAATAGTGCAACTTGCAAAACACGAATAATTTATGCAAGTTAATTTCTCATATTGCGCAATAATATTTTAGCAATATATATACTATTTTAGAAAGATACTCTGGACTTTATTCGTGTCTACCGCTTCGCACTACGTACGCTAATTATGCGAACTAATCACATTTCCGTTCCGTTCATATCGTACAAGTGTGTGTCACCCCTTGCGGATTGGCCGGTACTCGAAATACGTGGCCGTCCCTTCGCTGAGGAGTTAACTCGCAACGTCGGAATAGCAAAGAGATATTATTTATGTGTTTCAGAGCGTTTAATATTAAACATTATTTAACCATGAAACTTTCCGAGCTGAAACTTGCAATTCTAATAATGGTGGTGGTATGCTAAAAATGTAATCGATGTACATACGCCAAACACGTCGCGGTTTTCAAGTTATACAAAATGCGGTATGACGGATGCGCTCAAGGTTGCTCCGTCGGCTCTGTTGCCGAGTTACGTGCAGTTTGCTTTTTTGCGATTAACGGAACCGAGTATCCGTAATTTGATCACACGATATATAAAACTAAACAATACTGAATAAATAATTACTATAATCGCGATTAACTTACATTTAGAAAAGTCTATTTTGTCGTCCGGTACATTAAAGTACTTAGCATTAAAGTATTACTATGACTTTGATCAAAAGTTATTCTCGTGTTATTCTAAATGTTTATGGTGATCGTTCGTTGCGATTTAGTAACAGTAAAAATGATCCTGTTCCACTCAACTCATTTCCGGAGCGTCGGGAAAATCTCCGTCAACAGAGCACGAAGGACAGCTTGCGAAACTTGCGCGCACCTCTGCGTTGTGCGACGCGATGAGAGAGAGAAGAGATCTTTGGCTTGCGTGATGAATATAATATATATTTCTTTCCAAGATATATTCGAAAGAGAGCGAATATATACGCGATGATATCGGAAATTATTTACACAGAATAGCGTCCTCTTAGGTGAGTAACGTTTTTCTTTTTTGTTTTTGATTTGCTCCATATGGCTCCTCTCCGTTGCTTAGAATTCGCGTTTTCTCCAGCATCCGAGTTCTCTCGTCTTCCGTGTCTTCCCAAAGATTTTTGACTACGGCGCACTTTATTTCGGCTCGTACAATAAAATTACGCGGGCGAATCGAAAAGTAATTCGTTACCGCTATGACGCGAACGAAATCGTAGTAAGTATATGTATATATCATTTTCCTTATATCTCAATCACGGGACATGTGTTATTCTAGTCTTATTATCGGCTAACCTATCGTAAGAACTTTACGATATACTTAAGTTGAGCTGCTGAATTAACAGTACGATCGTCGTGAATATTTTTAGAGTCCTTATGATTATACTCGCGTGTCCAGACCGTCGTACTCGGCTCGTTGCGCTCAAATAATTTCGCACCTGTTTTTTTTGTACTCGATATTGCACGTAGAAAATAAACGCAGATACATCCTTAAAGCGAAGAACTTTCAAGATGAATTGTCACTTAAAGATTCGATATTCAGTCGTTAGAAAAAAAAACTAGCGCATGCATTAGAACCACCGCGTTTTTTTTCCCACGTTCGTTCGTTTTCCCATCTTTTCGTGTAAAGTGCAGCATAATTAGGCAATCGTTCTTCATTCCCGTCAGTTTTGATTATCCCTTCGGCTCGTTGAGAAGAAACGAGGATTTGGCCGTCAGAGTCGTCGTAAAGTTCGTGATTGAACGCGAGACAAACATGTCGTCGATAATTAGTGCTAATAATTATGTATCATTTAAATCTTAAAACTATACACGAAAAGACATCGATAAGATACAGATAAGAGCACACTGCGTTTAATTTTAAGTAGCTGCTGCTTTGATTTTTAACGTCGGATCGGAGATCCTGGGGCAGTAACAGAATCAGAGATCCGATTTCGGCATTTCGACATCAATATTATTTAGATTCGCGCAAATATACTATTTTTCCTACTCTTCTTGTTATTAATTCGCTCAACCGAGGATCAACGAGTGAAACGCCGTAATCGGCGTTAATCAATGCGACGCGATTACGACAAATGGCGAACTATAACATGAAATAGACACTTAAGATATATCAGGTCACGATAATTTGTCAATAATTAATATCGAACGCTCGTAAGACACTGCGTAAGACACGCTAACTCTAGGCGATAAATCTAGTAAGACAAAGACAAAGACTTAATACGTGCACTTAAATAATGTAACGCGCCGCGCATTGGGATGCACAAGGTGTCTCGAAAGTAAACGAGATATTTCAAGAGTATTGCGATCGCGATATCGCCAATCGCGGAGTTCGGTTAATTAGAGAAGCGATTACGTCTTCAAGGATCAAGGTACGCGTTCTGTAACGTATACATCGGGGATATCGGAACATAAAGAGCTTCGCGAGGTGTGACTCGCGGAAAAACGATGTATCCGGGAAAAGCACGACCATGGAGAGCGGCCAAAGGGCTCATGTTTGGCTAGCACCCTACGAGCGTGCGCTTGCACGTGATACGAACTGAGGATAACGAATTCCCAATCCGCGCACTCGAATTTACTTGCTACTTTGCTCGGTAACACGTCGCCGTTGAACGTTTACTCAACATAGAGAAAGAGAGAGAGAGAGAGACACGATCTATCGCTACTTGTCACGCGACACATCTTCTAGGTTTCTAATGTCTACGTTAATCTACGTTAATCTACGAACAACACTGGAGACTGCGCTCTAATTTTAAATAATAATTTTAAACGCTCGATCTGTTTCTTTCACAAATAATCGTTGCGTATTTTTTTCTTTTTCTCAATGGTGGCTCGCGTATACCAAGGATGGTACAAACAGTGAGAGATTCAATAACTCTAGTAATCGGAAAGGACGAAAGAGCTCTAAGTCCTTGATCGTTAATCGAGATCCAAACGAATCCATCGCGGATCCGTTCCGCTGATCTCGAGCAAACGAATCGGATCGTTAGGCCATACGTACAATATAAATAGTAACTCGATGCAAAGTTAGAGACTAGATCGTCGATGCTCGTTTTTCGTCCCGCGACATACATAGCTTCGCGTTGTCGATTCTATCGAACGAACTGCTCGCAATCTTGCCGTTGCACGCAATACCGTGAAAATCCATCCGTACATACATCGTAATCTAAATATACTGTCAATACTCGTGCGACTGCAAATGCATTAGTTTTATGAAGTTCTTCACAATGCGTCCGCGTAAGTAAAACTTTACTCTCAAAAAAGATGCTTGTGTCTTCGCTTAATTAACGCAGCGATCGTAGCTTCGTCGCGCAAGGGTCTGGACACGCGAGCTCAGTAAAGTGGATTAAAGTGGAAATCGAATTTGTGAATGTTGTAAATGTAAAATGCAAGATTTAATATCAACGACAAATTACAAGTAACCTAAAGTCGCATAGGTTTTTACATAGGGTGCATCCACTGTACAGTTTTCCCTGAAACAGACAGTGAGCGCTCCGTACGAATAAGAACATTATTACGAGATTATTACTTGAGAGTACGGTGAGAGAAACTTTTGGAAGCGATCTCTGGGTTCGCGACAGCAAGCGTGTAAGCGGTTTAGGTCGGGTCAGGTACTTACTCGTCCTCCCACGGGCATACAACGTTAACATTATTGTCACGCTTCTCCCGAGGCACTGCCTGCGCCGCCGCCGGTCGGTCCTCCTGTTGGGCGTCCGGTTCCCAGACAGGCACGACCTGCGCCTCCTCGGGCAGCTCCTCGGTCGTCGCCGGCTCCTCGGCCACCGGCGACACATCCGCCCCGGTGTCGGCCCGCGAGTCCTCGCCTTTCGTCTTCTCCTCGGTCACAATCTCCCCCACATCCTTTGCCGTGCAGCTCTCGCTCGCGTCCTCGTCGGCGTTCTCCATCGTGGAATTGTCGCTCGGCAGATCGCCTACGATCGCGCTGATGCTGATCAAGGGCGCCTTTGCGCTCGTCCTGCGGGCCACAGACAAGGGGGGAGATTTCGTTTGTCTATCGTAGCCCCGACGGTGTGTCGAATATATCTCTCGTAGTAACTTACTTAGGACTCGGCTGGCTCTCCTTGACGACGACTTCCGCGATGGTTTCCTCCTCGGGCACGATCTTCTCCAGAGACAATCTCTCTTCCACCTTTTCGACCATCGCGTGGGAATACTCGAAGGACTGCTGGGGCGACGGATAGTTGCAGGACGACACGGACGCGCGACCTATCTCGGCCAGCCTGATACGGCCGCTCGCTGAGCAGGTTGAATAATTTCGCGTTATCGTGCCGGGGCCTGAGGTACCTGGGCGTTTCAAAGTCAAAAGAGGGATAGATTTAGAGATACGTCCTATTCTTTCTCTATACAATTTTCGCATTGATCGCGGTACCGACCTATGCTACCGCTATGCTGTAAACTACACGACTTCCGCAACCGCTCGGAGACGTCCGCGATAGCAAGGCTGACGTCCGATGACGAGCTGCACGAGTCCAACTGCGCCGAATTCTTTCGGGAGGCGCGCGCGGCCTCGGCGGAGGTTGTCGCGTAGCCGCCACTATCCCACACGTGTCGGGCCTGATCAGCTGATGCTGTCCTTCCAGAGAACACGGCGTCCCCCGTTCCTCCGGTTTCCGTGCTCGGGCCCGGCACGGCTTCCCACGGGCACACGTCGTCTATAGGGCGAACTGCCACTTCCGTCGCGCCAGCATCCCTGACAACAGGAACTTTATTATATTTAGTTTTCACCGTTTGCTTTCGGCAGAGGTACCACGCGCTTCGTGTGCGTGTTTCGTGTGTTCTGCGCATATATATATATATATATATATATATATGTATGTATGTGTCTTTTACCAACATGAGTCGGTACATGCATGCGACTCCATTCAACGACTAGGGAAGATGTAGGTCTTTATACATATAAATGTTGCAAGGGTGTCCCAGAATTATCCCGCTCGGAAAGTCCGTAGCGGAGCTAACAGAAATGAATAATTCTAGGGCATATTGTAGGGATCTGGGGGCGATTTGTTCTATTATGGAATCGTTTCAAGTCCTTAGAGTCCTTGTCGCGCATTCGGAAAAATAAACGGAACAGGATTTTAACATTGTAGAAACACTGTTACACGAAACATTAGGAAATGTAAATCATAAAAAAATGTTATAACGTGGAAAGAGTTGGTACATACTTTTCTTGCTGTGCAAATAATGTGCTCGACAAGTATCGTACGTATAGGTAATGTGTTACATAAAATATTACAGAGAGAGAGATATATATATGTATATATGAGTATAGAGGTATAGTAAGCTTGATACGGACGACACAATATCGACATCAAGACAATTATACAGAGTGTCTCAAAATACAATAACAGGTCAATAGCAGTTGTTTTCCTTGTAAAGAAAATTTCTTTACAAATAAACACAGAGATGCGCGTTTCGCGAAAGAATAGTTAACGAGCCGTGACAATGTCGTGTCTTTGAGTCACTCCGCGTACGATATATGATATTTTGATAGTATTCAGAAACACTGAGATTTATCAAGGAATGGCCACAATATTGTCATACAATACTATACCAATGATACACGTACGTTTTACACACATTTTGGTGAGCTTTTCATAAAATGATTTCTTTGAGAGTGCGAGAGTTTTCAAACACACCGAGATAAGAGGGTCTGCCAAAGTCTGATACGAAGGTACAGTGGAGCCACGGTGCAATGGAGCGCGTTAATAACCTGTCCTGCCCTCCCTTCGTGTATCTCGGACTCGTTGTTGCTCGATTGTTGGTTTCTCGAGAGCCGGCACGCGGCACGGGGACACGAAGAGAGCGCGAGTAGGAAGGTCTATTAACCGCTCCGCCCGCGCCGTCCGCTCCTACACTTAATTGAGAAAACCGTGGTATGTAGTCGGGGGTGACTTACTGAATACTACGTGGACTAGGCCTCGAAGGTATCTTTACGAGTCGTGGTAGATCTCCCCTGAAAATACGACGCGCACGAATAAGCCTATCATCGGCCACGTCCACCCGGTGTCGCGCGTACGGATAACATGCTTAAAGCGCAAGAAAATAGCCGTACTCTCGCCGGACAGCGTAGGACAAATATTCTCTCTCGGAAACCACTCTCGGGCCCCCCGACCCCCGCATACCTGTATGGGATGTCGGTGAGATTCGACTGGCTGTGGGAGTGCGGGACTCGCGGTGCGGAGGTGACGTCGCGGACGCCGCACACCGCGAGCTCGTGGGCACTTCCGGACAGGCTCCGGTCGCTGCCCCTTCGCCTGCCGCCACCACTTATATTAGAGTGCTGCAAAGTGCTAGACGTTGGTGTCGAAGTGGAGGAAACTTTCTTCTTGGCTTGGCCGCCGAAGACGAAAAATCTAAAAAATTAACGAAACGTCCCTCGATATACGCTTGCATAATTTATATAACAACGGGTAATTCGATAAAACGATAAGAGAGCCTACCTCTTCTTCTGCAAAGGTTGCACGCCGGCAGCTAAGAGATTACGATATTGATCGGAACGAATAAATCTAGGATAGCAGTCCTTCTTCAGCAGTAGCGTATATACATGCTCCGCGGCGGAATCGAACGTAAATCTGCTCGGATTTTTCATCTCCTGATGAACCTTCTCCATCGTTTTCCCGTCAATGTTGATTTCGCAGGGAGCTCCAGGTGCCAGGAATTCTCTGCGTGAATTGCCAAACAGATTGTTACGAAACAGATTGAATCGAAATAGCGTAATAGAATATATACGAACGCAGCGCGTACCTAAAAATTTCGTTGACTTTATCAGGTATTTGTGCTTGAAAACTATGCCTGAGATCTTTGACCGCCACCCAAAATCTTATATTCTCGTGGCTGTACTCCTTTCTTAAATAATTCGTGAATTCTTGTAAACCTGTTGCGGCAGAATAGAGCTTGTGAGTTTGTAACGAATGAACGTGATGTTCTATTAATGCGATCGAAAAGTTTTACCTGTAGGATCAGACATAAGTTCTTCCATCGATAGCGCCCATCGTTTAACACGTTTCTCTGTAGGAACTTCCACTCTAGACAAGGCGTACAAAGTACATTATTGAATTTGCCGCGCGTTTCCATCGGCCGAGTAACAGAGATTTCAATTTACTTACAAGGGACTATTCAGTTGCCAAAACATATGATCGTCGGTGACCCATGGATTGGAAGGTTGCGGCTGTACGAACATCGGATCGTATTCCACGTACGTTTCAAAGTATGATTTCAAATTTTCGATCGCAGTCGAAACCTTTATCCTCGTGCGTGTCAAACTGTTCCGTAGAAGGGCCACCTGTTACACACACACACACAGTTATATACGAGCACGGTTAAATCAGAGAAACAGAAACGCGCGGTATCGGAAATGCGTCGTCGTTGTCATTGCCGACCGACATGCAGTTCTGCGCTCACCTCACGTTGTAGATCGGTGAGAGTGCGTTTGCGTGACGGAGGTCGTGGAAGTCCAGGACGAAAACGAGTGGGTACGGGCACAACTTCCAGGCTACTGAGACAACCGGGTGGCGGTCGATAGACTCTCCAAAATGCTCGTTCCTGCGAGTCGCTCACTATCTTGTCGCCCTTCTTGCGCTCCTTGGATAGGCGTACCTGAGCCCACACAATCAGCAGCATTTCAAGGAGTCACGTGCTCGAATATGCGGAATTGACATTTACCCGGGACAATACTCGCGGCTATGCTATTGATGAAAATTAATTGCGATAGTAACGGATAGTTATTCACCTGTTCTTCCGCTTGCAGCTGTATTATGTCCCACTTGTTCTGCAAGTTCTTGCGCAGACTGTTCAAAGCTTCCTAGAGACAGGACGATTTTCTTTTGTCAGAGAAAGTCCTTAAAATGAGTTTTTTTTTCGACGCCTTAGCAACATAAATTTACATACGATCTCATAGTCCTCGAGAGCGTGACGTTGTTTGTTCCTCAAAGTTCGTTTAGCCAGATAGATCGCGTACTCCACGTTGTCGGGGGTTCTATGTTGCCACGGCCAATAATAGGGTGTCTACGCGCATTAATTTTTCAAATGAGGATTAAAAGACTCCGGACAAGTTGGACCTTTTCTCTTTTTTTTTCTTTTTTAATTACTTTCGAATACGACTCACCTGAAACCTATATAGAGAGCTATCGTCCTTAACGGTAAGTGTCTTGGAGTCATTCACCGGGAAGAAGTAGCCATACTGGCATAGTTGATTAGCAATATGGACCGCCTCTACTGTCAAACACATATAATACATTTTCGTATCTAAAGAAACGCTTATATCGACAAGAAGTGTCTCTAAGGGTCGCTTAATGTTGCCTAGGGTCGTGCAGCTCACTCAAACGATGCCACATTGCTCTGTGTCGTATTTTGGTTGAGTTTGTCTATTCGTACAGTTTTTCTAGCGGACATACGTCGAGAAATGCCCACAGTTAATAATCGTTTTGTTAATTTTTAGGGAATTCATTGTGCGTTGCTTTGATGAGTTTTCTTCGAAGAGGACCTCGTTCTACTTCTCTTTCTTCAAGTGATTATTAACGAATAATTTGTTTAATTTTTTTAGTTTGATTAATCTATCCATCTATCGTATAGATAAATAAATCGATTAGTCCCGCGATATTTTATTTCCATAAATATTATCCGTAAATTTCTCCATCATTCCTCTGAATTACAAAGAAATTTTATTCTCTAAATTCATTCCACGCAAATTATGCTCGCTTCGCGACGAAATTCGGGACTGTAATTTACGGGTCTTCATTTGCACGGACGCACGAACACGAAAAAAAAAGAAAAAAACTGAACGAAAACCAGAAAATCCGCGGGAATATTCATCGTGTCTGACGAAACAGCTGCAGGTTCGCGAGTTCTCTCGTAATTAATCTCTCGTCTTTTCAATAACAAGCAGTATAAATAATTCATATTAGACTGGAACGAAAGAGAATATCCTGTATAGTGTGTAATGTGTTAGTATACATATAATCGATACTCTTTAAAGGCACCAAGCGGAAAGTATCGATGCAAATGCGGATCGGAAACTACGAAGCGAAATTATCGATAGTGTCGTTAGCGTTATCCTTAGGCAGAGTGTTGCGCGTGTCGGGGAGATGCCGAGCCGAGCCGTGCCGAGCGTACGAACGAGCGAGCGAGGGAATTAGCGGCACAGCAGCGCGGAGAGCAGCCGGCAACGGATCAGTAGTAGACATACGAGCCCGTACCTGATTCTTCGATGGCAAGCCGCTCCATCAGCCACTCGATGAGGTCGTAACCTGCAACACGCAGGCAGCCTACTGTAGTGTCCTGGCCGTGATGGCCGCTTACGCTTACTCCACAACGCAGGTACCGTTGGCACTCACCCATGAACGCTGAGGGGATCGAGGTGAGAAATTGTTTTTGGCTGCGCACGGGTACCCCGCTCTCAGGGTCTTGCATCTCCCGCACCAGCCCCTCCATCTGCGCCAGAGATCAACGTGACGATCGATTATTGTTACGGCCACGTTAGGAACTCGGAACCAATAGGGTCCCGGGTGACTTTTAGTTCGTTACGTTAGTTTGCAACTCCTGCAGATTAGGAGTTTGATTTATTCGCGCGCGAGAAAGGAATTATACCTTGTCGAAGGCGTAAGGCCTGTGAACGCGTGGCTCCTTCTCTTTTTGTTGTTGATTGCTAGAGGCCTCCATCGCGATCGAGGCGGCCCTCTGCGTCGCTGGCAGGAGCGGTGTCGATATCGATGGCGGAGGGGGCTGGGGAGCTGGGCCGGAGACGGGTCTACCCGAACTCCATGGGGCTCTGGCCCCATCCCATCACTCCAGTCACCCCCGCACGCCCACTGAAACATCCGGTAAATTGTCCTTTTTACCTCCTTCATTTATCTCGTTCAAGTGTAACAGACGCGACAGAGTGTATAGACACAAGTGAATTTTAATTGCATGTTAAATTTGTAAAAAAAATTTATTCCAATGTACCGCGTACATACATAAATACGTTGACGATGTAAAACTGGAAAATTATCGGTCGCGATTCCTGCTTTGAAAGTTGCGATTTTTAAGCGAAAATCAACATCCTGTTAAAGCTCGGGAAAGCAGTATATAATTTAAAACTCGCTTATGTCTCGATATCTCTAAATCTATCCATTTTATTATTCATGTTTATCGTTTACGTATGCCATAATTAGACCGCAAATATCATGCACCGCATACATTTTCGATGAAGTAATAATTTTGAATTTTGCTGCAAGTTATTGAAAAATAAGGTCCTACGCGAAAATGTAATGGACTCCCAGGTCGAATTCTTATCGAATTTCAATTTCTTCGATGCCCGTATCAGTAAACTCCGGAATTTCAGGAATCTATATCTACTTGACGTTCTTAAATAGCTACCTTTCTCGTACATCTTTATAGTTTATTTAATTTTTAATGCTTTATCTTTTGGTACACTTCGCCACCGAGAACGTGCCTTCACTCTCATTATTTATCAAAGCATATCGGATTAAGAAAAGTGGACAGGAATATCGGATACTTAACCCGCAGAAACATTCGTTCGTATATTAAGGCACATTTACGTAAACTATTTTTAAAATCGCTATTGATGACAATATATTTGCCGAATGTCGTTGGCATTGATTGATCCAACACCCCTGTGCAGCTGACCCTCTAACATTCAGGAAAATGAACAACTCAGAATTGTGAGTTATTTTTAAGCTCTGAAATCAAGATATTCAAAAATTTTCAAGTCATCACTGTGGACAAAAAATTAATTTTTTTTCTTAAGATAGTTTGAGAATAAAAGTGTTCAATTTTGCAAAATTTTAACTTGAAGATTTTAATTGCAAGATTCGAAAACTTATTCCGAATTCATTCCTCCTTTCATTCTCATAATGAGATGGCCAGGGATTTAACAAGCCTAAATATTGATATAATAAGAAATTATTAGAAAGATTTTTTTTTGTCGAGTAATGTTTTAACTTATCACAAGCATCGATTTATTTTATCGTGTCTGCGGCAATCTAAACTGCGGCACAAACACCAAACCTAGCAACGTATATACAAAGTCGTTAGATGGATAAAAGCGTTTTCAAACAGATCATTTAGCCCGAATAAAAGATAGCCGGGCACATTCTACGCAGATCCATTCTACTTCCGCCACTCACTTCCGCGCGCGATTCCGAACCCCGCTCGTGTAACAAACTGCGACAATAATAAACGGCAAAATGTGCGCCAGTTTGGCGCTATAGACGCCTTTCCTTCCAGTAATCTCCACGCGCGATGTTTCGAGTTGCGGATGACGATTTACTTTATTATCCGCCGCTTTCTCGCAGTCGAATAAAAATCTCCCGCGGTGTTTCTGGGGGGGGATGTAAATTCAAAAAGCGCCCTCCGGCCGGACCGAATATCAGGAGATTCCTAAGACGAGATATAATCTGGATTTTATGGTCGACTTTTGTTTAACGGAAAACCTTCCAGTCGAGAGGATTCACATTAAGATAAGAGAAAAAGAAGACAAAGCTCTTCCGCGAAGACTTATATAGGAAAAAAAGGTCATAGTCGCGTTACATTTTGCGCTTAGAAGCGCGACAATACCAGTCGCTCGAAAGTTTTCACGGCAAGTGATTTGCGAAAACGGCGCAAAGTTTTGTCATTAAAAATGATGCTATGACGCTATATCGCGTTACTGATGGTATCGCCTTACTTATGATATTGCGTTACCATCCGACTGATCTCCCGAACAAAATGCAAGGTCAACGCAAATCGCCATCAAGGCCGTGACGCGATGTATCGATGAAGAAAACGAGTGCTGTCCTAAAAATGGAGATGGCTTTGTGATGTGTGATCAGGTGTAGTCGGGCAGTTAGATAAAGCCGCCGTCGATATATCGATGTATCTCGGGTTAATGAACCTAGACCTAGTCGACTGGCGATAATGGGGGTAGTGTTCTAGTCTAGCTAAAGAGAGAGAGAAGGCAGAGAAAAGGAAATGGGACATACACTATCGTTGCATCGTGCTAGTATATTTCTGGTCCAGCTGTTAAAATTACAAACTCGCGTTTTAGAATCTCCCCGAGTTAGTATTTTATACATTTTTTTTTTTAGACGCTGGCTGTCAAATTTGTCAGTTTTTGGCTTGAAATAAGTTGTTAAGTCGGTCATTCCGCGGCATCTGTTGGAAAACTTTTCTCTCGCTCGCCTTACCGCCGAGCTTAAAAGTGGAATCGGTCTTAAAAAGAAGTGTCGACGATACTCGAGTTTTCGGGGAAGTCACATAGGGGAGAGATTTGAAGCTTTTAGGAAATACTTTTACATTTCGGGGAAGCGTGCGGAGGAAAGGACAGAACAAAACGAATTCCGATTGGAAAGCGCTCGATATAGAAAGGAGAGGGGAATAGCCAGAATATCAAAATGAATCCCCAAATGACCCGGGGACAAGCAGATGCGTGGGCGGAAGCACGTCCCTCCCCTATATCCTCGCCAAGCCTGCACCCTCTCTTTGCCTGCCAATTTACGTGCTAATCTGAAATCGATAAGTTCTCCGGCACGTCCTGAGACTTTGGGGACGTACGTTTCTACGAATTATTCAGTGCGCCGAGTTATTAATGTCCCGCTCAATTACAGGCGAGTTTTCAGCGACTGGAGGAAATCAATTAAGCACGCGTGGCGGTGTCCCTCATCGCGTATCGTTAACCCTCGGCTACCGGCTGGGATTACAACGATCTCATTTTCTCGTTTCGTCCGTAAATAGCCCGTGTAACGCGTCATTAGGTCGAATCGGCCGTTCGCGTCCGAATCTGAAATTTTATCCCGTTATTATTTTGATTCGCGCATTTAGATTTATTTGATCTGCATTTATATTACGTAATCTCGCGTTTATTTAAAGGATTTCGCATTGCCCTTCCGTTCAAATTGATGGAGCAACTTCGTTATTTTGTGTCATCGATAACTGATACCAAATACAGAATCCAATAAGCCAATTTATTAGTGTTGCCCTGTCAGAGAAATAACTTTACCGGACAATGCATGGGATAGATTGAGCATCCCATGCAAACATTGTTTCTCGGTATCAATAGTTTATAAATTAATTGATTTATTTCACAGAGAACTTAATTAGCGCTTGCGTAGGTTGACAAAAGAATATGTACGCGTACGTGTGCGTGCTTCTTAACTTCAAAAATTTATTTAGCATTTTTACTACACTTTTTAAAATTCGGTAAGACTGCTGAATATCGATCTCTCTTTCTCTTCACAAAATCACTGTAAGTAATTAAGTAATATACTACAAATTGCAATCCGTTCATGCGTTCATCCGTTTTGCGAAATGTGCTCAATTACGCAAATGGTATCGTTGATCATTTCTTTTTACTCTTTTCTTTTTTTAAATCACCGTCGTAAATGTTAGCGAATACCCGTGTTGACAATGTATGTGATGTAAATCGATCAGATGAAATACACACGATATCACCAATCGACCAATGTTGTCATACATACGTCGCGTACAGTCGGCTTCAGATAAATATGGGAACAATGTACAGATTCCGATAGTAAACGAAAAGGGAGAGAGGGGCAATATCCTTTTTATTCTATATTTTTAATCGTAATATATTTTTCATCACGTATCCGTTGTTTCGTATTTGCACAATCGCCACGTCTGCAAGATCATAAATGTCACTCTCAAGTTTTATACGGGCTATCGCAATACGTCGTAGAAAATGCGTGAGGGAAAATCCGGAAAAATCGTGCTTCGGACTAATTCCAAGAAAAGGTCGAATAAGTAATATCAGTGGGAGAAATCACCGTCTTGGAAGAAGGTCGTCATAAAATTCCGAGGAAAGCGACACTAAGCTCGCCTTTCTATGGGATTAACTCTCGCGGAATTTTCTCTCTCTTTCTCTCTCTCTCTCTCTCTTTCCCGCCGGGACTTGTTTCTTCGAGAAGCTTTGTGTGGCCGATAACGAATTTCCTTGTTTCCTATTCAGACGCAGGACATTCAGCAAACACGGGGAAAGCGTGCACGGCATTAACCCTTTTCAATTGTGAGAAGAGGAGTAAAATTGTTGGCTCTACTAGAGTCCGAGATTCCTCGGATTCTGGGATACTTGAATTCTCGAATCCTCGGATTCTCAGATGCACGGATTGCTATGCTTGATAGCAGCTATCCGGGTGTCTCGTCGTTGAATTGTCAAATTGTTTACCAATTAGATATCAATTTCGTTAAAAATCATTTTGTCAATTTATCGTGTATTGTATAATTCGGTAGCACGCGCACATTCCGCGTATACACTGTAAACGACGGAGCGGTCTAACGAACAAAAACGGACAAAAATAAACACGTTTCGCGTCCTTTGTTTCCGGCGTTCGCGATATAATCGGTCAGTTTGCTCAAGTGACGAAGCCGGGGGCGAGTATTACCCCGAAATAGCCCCTAAATTAATTGAATGAACGGTTCCACGGAGACGATACAATTTTAGTCTATACGTCTCACCCGGGTCGCTGCCATGCGACGCCGCGCCGTACCGGTAAATAAAACGTCGAAATCAGGACTTAGCCGAAAGCGCCCAATCTCGCGCCTAGCGGAACAATAGCTGCGATAGATTGAAATTTTAATTGAATTTTCACACCGCGCGACTCCACGCCAGTGAAACCGGCAATCGATCGTAAGATCGTAAGTCACAACCTCGCGATCGCAATGTACCGTTTTAAATAGTACCATCTGTCTCGCTATATATTTTTGTTCCCCGATAGCGATCGGAGAGGGGTTAAAAGCGCATTTCGATGGAGCTGCCATTTCTCGGGTTCTGCGAAAAAGAGTCTTGAGATCTGTGGCAGATCTGTGGATGTTCTCCTTTGAACGAAATGCGCAACACCCTTGGGAGTTGCTCGTGATATCTAGTAACCAAGGAAATGTAACCTCGACAAACCGTGAAGATCTGGTCATTTTAATCCTCTCAGGGTTACGGCCTTCTCTACTCGCAAACTCATTTCACAGATTGCATGAAAATTATTTATATGTAAATTCAAATTGTAATTAACAGTCGGCAGGGTTACATTTACAGCTGTTTCCGCGATCGTTGTACAAGTGCCGCAGATTTAATTGTGGGTCGGCCTACAAGACGAATAGGCATCTTTAAATGCCGAAATGCAATCGGAAACGTAGCTTGGCTTAATAGCCATCCCCTTAATAACGGACCGTGCGCTTAATCAGGGATGAATCATCAGCCCTTGAAAAGTCACGCAGCAGACAGGTGGATTCCAAAACGGGCGCATCGATATTGCACGATAACGCGAATTCCAATTATCATCGCTCCATCGACGTTATCGTGTCGATACCAACAAATTAAGGCACGCTTGCACAGCGAATAAAAATCGATCGACGTCTGCGGGATATTTGCCGGTTTAATTGTCGTGCATTGCGTCACAATGTCAATCGGCCGAATTTGCCTTGACACAATCTGTCAGACTGTTAGATTGCCAGGAGGATGAAACGATACAGAACGAGCAAATACATTCAGCATGCAAATAAGGTATAGTAGATAATGAAAAGCTGACGCGACGCGATGAATCGCGCCGAGACACAATTTTCGTGTTGTCAAAATTTTCCACGTACTTAGAAACATTTCAACGTGATTCAGAGAAAAGGCTGTATCGACTTGTGGCTTTATGGCTTGTAAGTGCTAACAGGTTAATTATCGTCGGTATTCTTAGCGCTTGGCATATGTCTAACTGGAAGTAATTATCGTGAAAGGTTACCGATCTAGGGACGTACCTTAATATGTTAATACTGCGTTAACAGTGCGGTAGGACATCCGAAAAGTGCAATGCGTCGCATGAGCACTATCACCTTACACTATCACTGCGTTGGCACTGCCATAAATGCATTATCGTACTACCAGGTATCAGCGATCCCGAAACGTCCATCGACATGCATGTCGAGATAGCGGAAGATGCCCGTTACTACCGATCCTTCTAGCACTACTATAGACGAATCGTTGGCCATAGTTCAATATGATTCATGACAGGAACTATAGAGAATTGATATTATACGTATTTCTATGTACCGACATTCCGAAATGCTATATTTTGTAGCGCGTCGTCGCTCTGCTATAGTCGCACCCTTCCTATCAGTGTTTCTTCAGCCCCCGCCCACCATTTTTCGACCAGGATCCGAAAAGCTCGACGAGATCCGCCGTACCGCACGTCCCGTCTAAATCGCGAAGAATCTAGTAGACGGCGGTCGGAGCGCGCGACGCTAAACCCGGGGGGCCCCGCGCGCTGATAATCGGAAGCGCACGAGTTCACCCCCCCGGGAACGTGCACATGTCGCGATCGTAATGCATCTCGCGCCTTTTCGACGAGGACGCCGGGCGCTAGGAAATATGACGTGGCCCGATCGAATGGTCCACTTTTCGCATCGCTAAGCCTCCACTCCCGTGGTCGATATTTATTGCGCCTCGGCCGAGGCCGAGACTCGCGGCCGCCGCACCGAAGAAACCGACTCGATCGCCTCGCGTCCCTCGGGCCAACTGTTAATCGGCCTCGAGGAGGAAACGCGCTCTATCTATCTCTCTCTCTCTCTCTCTCCTTCTCACTCCCGCTGTTCCCTCCGCCGGCTAAAAATCGCCTTCTCCTCCCCCTACTCTCCCCGGCTCTCGATCGACCCACGCCGATTTAACGGCCGCCACGAAGGAGGGACGATCGTAGCATGACGTTGCTGGTGGTGTCGCGCCACTGACGGTCGTCCGTTTTCGGGGACGTGGACTCGCCGCTCGTCGTTCGCACCGTCCTCGTCCTCGTCCTCGTCTTCGTCCCCAATCTCGTCCCCGTCTTCGTCCTCGTCGTTGTCATCGTCGTCGTGCGCGGACAATTCACTACGGCGTTTCCGCCGAGAGGCCACTCTGCCGCGCGCGGACGATCTCGCGCGCGTTTACGGGAAGTAAGGGAGAGAGCACGCACGAACGGGGAGAGAAGAGAGCGGCGCACGACGGGGTACGACGCGCCGCGCCGCGCCGCGAGTATATTTTCCTCCCCTATCCTACAGCGTCGCGTCACCCCGCTGCTTCGACCGTCGCACCCGGACCAAGGAAATGTCACAAACTCTGCTACTCACTCGACGAGTCAGGGCAGTGGAGCTTCATGAATGCGTCTTGCAGTGCGTATCAGGCCATCGGAGCACAGCCGAGCTCGCGGCCCTTCTTCCGCAGCTTCGAGTCTAAAGCCACCGTCCGCACCGATACGCCGTTAAGGCAGCACCGCGCGCGCACACACCACCAGCAGCAGCAACACCGCCGCCGCCGCCGCCGCCACCGCTGCCCGCTGCCGTCGTCGTCGCCGTCGTCGTCACCACCACCACCACCACCATCACCACCACCTCCTCTACCATCGCCACCTCCACCTCCACCTCCGCCGCCGCCGCCGCCGTTGCTGCTGCTATGTCGAGCATATTTCCGCGGGGGTAGGAGATGTGAGAGGTGGCGATAGGGAAGCGTGCGAGTTGAACGAGGACGGAGGCTCGGGATGGTAGGGAGAACGCGAGCACAGCGTTTGCGCGAGAGAGTAGAGCGGCTACGGGTGGGTCAGAGGGGCCAGCACGCGGAAAACATGCGCGCGAAAGAGAGAAGTGCGAGAGGACAGCCGAAGGGTCGAGCGAGAGGGACCTAATCCGTATGGAGGGGAATGGTCTCGGGGAACCCGACTTGGTGGTGCACACCGCGGGCCCCTCCGCTCCCGACGCTGTACGTACATACATACGTGGGAGTTTATACGAGTATCTATGTGTACGCATGTGAAAGGATGTACGCGTGCCTGCCTGACACTGTATGTGTGGTTATCTTCTACTCGCGCGCTCCCTCTCGCCCGCGGCGCGTTGGGGGAGTCACGGAGCTCTATCCTCTGTGTACAAACGCACGTTCATGCGTGTGTTACGCGTACATATCGGAGCCGAGAGAGCCCGGAGCGAGTGAGAAAGGGATCGGGGAAAGGATCCAAAAATATGCGTACGCGCGTCTTTCCTCCTTTCCGCCTCTCTGTCTTCTCATCGCGCTTCTCTCGTAAAACCGTATATCGCTCTCGTAACCGCTTCTCGCTCCTCCGTCGTTCCCCGCGTTCGGCCGCACCCTCTCCGCTGGTCGTTTTCCCCGGTCATCCTGTCCGCCTCGTTGGAGAGGGTTGCGCGCGACCGATCGTCAGCGGAGATAGCCGAAGGCGAACGAGCACGCGAGAGTGGTGGCTGGATGGCGGGTGAGGACCGAGGTCGTCGCGGACGTGCTCGCTCACGGGGGTGAGTTTCGAGTTCCACTGTTCGACGTCGGAGCCAAGTTTCGGGGCCGGTCCTCGTAAACTCCTAGCTATTGTCCTTTCTCGTCATCGGACAGGCCCCCATGACTAGGGATGGGTGCTGCGAATAACTAATATAGGGGTCGATAGGGTACTCCACGAGTTGCGAACTTTGCCCGAAGCGTAGATAATGGAAATCGAACGAAGAACACTGACGGAGACCGATATAAGTTTACGCAAGCTGCGTGTGCATGCATATATTTCGTTGAGATATTTTCTAACGAGTAGATATACATCGACGAGTCGTAGGAGCGCCTGAAAGTCTTGAACGCCAAGTCTGTCCACCCCGCGCGCTCCGCTTCCGCCTTTCGCCTCGGTCTTTTCCCTCGTCGACGACTTCAATTTCGCCGAGTCGCCTTTTCATTCCTCCCTTCATCTCTCTGCCAGCGCGACGCTTCTCGGCGTTCGCCTCCGTCACCCGGATCGCGAACAGCGTATGTTTAATTCATGCCACACGCGAGCCAGGGAGCTCCCTGTTTTTCCATCGCCTTGTCCTTCGTGTTTTGATTTCCCGACATGATGATGAAGCGGTCGCCGTGCGTTCCTTCTCCTCTTTGTTTGCCTGCAGCCCTCGGTCGACACCCGCGGTCATGTCAACCGTTCCCATTTTCTGCCGCGAGTCTGAAATTACTGCCCGCGGCCAACCGCTCTGCGTATACGATATTTTCGACAAAGTCTTCTCCGCTTCGCCACTCGCCGGAAGACCGAGCGGGATTCGAGCCGCTCAGAGCGGTTTCAGGTGGCTAAATTCTTGTTCGAATTGGCCGAACGATGTTGCGGCAATTTAGGGAACGCACGGATACCGGGATGTTCTTTGATGTTAGGATATTCCGCGGGTTGATATCCAACTCGCGTGACCGAGTCGGAGCGGAAACCTTTGCGTGCCGTCAAATTGCGAACGAACGAATATATGCATATAATTATACGATGCGCGGCATTTGCGCTTTCTTTGTAAGCACGCTAGCCGGTGATGGTTACGCTTACTCGCGATATTATTCTTCCTGCAATACTCATCGAAATCTCGCTGAAGGTAAATTTCACAATTTGTCCGTTTCCGTATATGTACGAGACCAGTTTCGCGACCATTTGCACTTACTTTCGGTCTAAACATCCGTAGCGAGAAAATGTCTCTCGCTATTAACGGACCGGCATTTTCGCGGAACTTTGGACAATTTTCCTCAGCTCTAACGGCGCATATAATGCATGATTTAAACACCGTGATAATAACTTTATGCATTACCATTTATGTATTTGATAGAGGAAGTAGAGTGGGCTAAGTTTTGAATAATACGCGTGGACTAATTGTAAGTATTGAATAATACGCGTAGACTAAGTAGTGCGAATGATATAAGTCGCGGGGTAACAATTCCAACTGTATTTATAAGTATAGAAATTACGATACACGCCATCTCATCGAGTATTATAAGTTTTGACATTTGGAAAAGTCCATTGTAACAACGGCGCTCTTTATTGAGTTTCTAGGTAATAGTTGAACAGAACGAGCGAGTCGGAATTCCGCGTATACAAGGGAACAAAAGTGTAACACTAGTACACAGGTCATGAAATAATTTGTAACGCATACGGTTATGTATTATCATGCAGATAACGTTGGAGCTTTTCGGTTTAATATTGCATATGATGTAACTTTACGGAATCTCATTACCGAATACTCTCCATTAAAATATCTAATCGCAAAACTTCCTCGAGATAGAATCACTTTTAAAATAGTAATTGCATCTGTATAAAATTGAAATCTCGAGTAGGTTGAAAATGTAATATAATAGTCTATTTGTGACTTTTTTGAGATTCAGGCTGAGGTCGAGAGAGGCATTCGCGTTACTGTAGGACATTTAAATCTTAATTAATGAATCCTTACATATACCATTCGCGAGCGATCGACTGTGATCTTTCGGTAATGGGCGAGGTAGAGAATTAATTTTCCGCCGAGTGATTTCGCTTCTGCGCAAAATTTGACCGATAACGTGAGGCGAGATAACACGTACGAAATTTCAATTAACTATCTACGATTTAAGAGTTCAGTATCTCTCCTAGTTTTTAATACACGCGGGAGGCGTGACAATGCCATTAGATTTTTAAGAAACGACAATGTTTCTGATTGGAATAACTTTTTGTTTACCGATATCATAGACGAGGAAATCTAGAAGACTCTTTCAGAGAGTCCACTACGCTTTGCGACTAGAATGATTAAGGATTCTCCCTTCGTCGCACATTGGACGATCGAACATATCTTTCCATTTTGTCGTCATAGAAACGGCATACGAGAGGAGATTTCGCCGATTCGGTTTTCTTCGAGAATAGCAACGTTATACGCGATTGCGCCGAGAAGGAGGACGATATTATGGCTGAAATGATGAATCCGCGATTGACACATCATCCATATCGTTCACGTTCGTAATCTTATCGATTTAAGAGGGAGAGAAAGATTTTGCTATTTTCTAGCAAAAATATCCATTTACTCAAATAGACATTGAAACTTGAAACTTTGGTATGTATTTTATTCAGCATTTATGGGTGAAAGACTCTTGGTTGTATTGAGTTACACTTCGTAAAGCTCGTTCTATTGCCACTCGTCGCCCACCTTTTCGGGAAGTCGTAATTTCAGCAAAATAAAACGGCGGACGTCAATGTGACGTGGTCGGCCGTAAAACGCCGCTGAAAATTGTCATAACGTCGCTCGAATACGATCGCGCGCGATAGGCGCGGATCCGTTCGGATTTTCTCGCGCTTGACCCATTTTTGTTTGACTCCCGAAGAACGCGCATACGAGGCATTATTACTTCTTCGGAATTTCATTAATTCCCGCCTTCGTCAGATTTTCCGACAATTTTCAGCGCAATGCCCCGCGCCTGTACTTCTTTCCACTCCTCTTCTCTCAATATCACATTTTCATAATGATTCCTCTTGATCGAGAGAGAAACCCCTGTTCGATCAGCTGCACAAATTTAAAAATGGGCAATGGCATTTATCAGCGCATCGAGCGCGCGTGCTAATTGAAATTCATTCGTTCATCTTGCATCTGCCATTTGTCATAGTCCCCACCATTGGAACCGTGTTATGCGATTATTCAGATCTGTGAAGTTGGCATCCCGAAATGCGAATTTTTACAAAATTGACATTTGATTGTCCATAATTTGTCCACTTTTTTGTTTCTTCTTAACTTTTTTTGCAAGATGTACAAAAAACGATTATTTATGAACGAGTGAACAAATGATGGACAAATGCTATATCAATTTTGTAAAAATTCGCATTTCGGGGTGTCAACTTTACATACCTCAATTATTCTTTTCTTCCGGGAGAGGCAATAAATGAGGCTAATTGACGATGTGGATGATTCACAACTCGTTCACAAAAAACATTTTCGAAATGTAATTACATTTTCGAAATTGCGGAAACGCGATATAAGTACACGAATGGCATTATGCATCTTTCAGTTTTTTGTTTAAATTTTGCTTAATGTGATACATGAGGTCTTAATTTAAATCACATCTTCTTGAAGCTACAGTCTCATTTCCTGCAAACGAACATGCATACATACATAATGATACGCAACAAACGTGGCATTATGTACCGGCGCGGTACAGAGATGTCGCAATACGGACACACGGAAGCGCAATAACGGCCCTTTGAATTTACTTCCGGAACGGAAACGCGCCAGCTGCACCGAGCGAGACGCGAGTTAGCAATTGGGACGGAAAAAAAGCATACCACAGCGAACAAATGAAAACGCGGGGAATAAATTTATGGAAACGAACGGTGTAAGAGAGGCGTTATTTTTTTTTTCGTTCACGTAGATCTGTCGCTCGACATTGTAAGTCGCGGCGATAAATCTCGAGGAAAACACGGAAATTTCGAATATATGCCGGGTGCTCCTCCAATTGAATCGCGCGCGAGTTGGCCAGCGGATTAGAAAGCCACACGCACGGCTTGCGTTCTGTCGTAACGCATGCCCCGGCTTGCTCTATTTCGTCCGGCGCGGCATGGAAATCGACCGCGATAACGATCCTATTCGCCGGTCGGGCCGCCGGCCGGCCGGTACGCCGGTCACTTCCTCAGATATGTTTCACGTTCCCAGGCAGCCCTTAATAAATTATGCGCGAACTGGAACTGGATAGAATCGGGACAACTATATCGGGCTATAGCCGCGCCGCGTGTTACGATGCATGATCGATTAAGTAGAGAAAGCCGGGCGGACTCTGCGCTCCCGACAGCCTCTCGCGACTCTGTGCGCCTCTCTTTGGCTACGACGGACGGAACCGGAGTGGGTCTCTTAATCCCGTAAAAAAAAAATGGCGAATATTTCTAGCCGGCTATCGGGCCCTGAGATCTCGGAACCTTCCGACGAGACGGCTCTGAAAGTACGCCCCGGCTTTCGCAGGCCGGCCTAGAGTCTCGCCCGGTCGGAATAATGCATGTCTTTATCTATCGCGCTATAGCCTTACGCGAGCCTGGCACCCGAGGCCGATTTATTCGTGGCTTTTCGTTTCGCCGCGATTAGCCTTATCAGATCCGCGCCGCCGACAGTGTCCGCTCGTATTTCTCGGTCTTTAGCCGTCGCCATTTTCCTCACGTGTAAAGTGCATTCTATTACCGTGCTATCGATAAGCCGCTCTTGCACGCTTATGATTCGCGCGCAGAAATTTAATTAAGACTCAGCCCGTTGCGGCAAGATCTACTGCGTTATTATCAATAATGTACCGGCTCGAGATCGGTTCTCGTTTATTTAAAGCCAAGGTTCCGGGTCAATTAGGTGTTTGTTTCGAAATTAGAGGAGATGGGCGAAACTTGATCCGGAGCCGCGCCAACATTACGGGGTGTACGGGTCGCGGTGGCCGGGTTAATTCACTTGTCGTTTCGCAGGACTATACGTAGAATACGCGGTGACTTTTAGCGCAATTACGATGGAGCAAGAAGGCCGCGTTGCCTTTTACTATCGATTCTGCCGACGTTTCCGCGGAGCGTGTCCGCTCGTCTCTTCTGACCTTTTAGAAGTTACGTGCTAACAATACCTCAGGTTATCGGTCGAATTCCAAAGAACGCGAAGGCCTTTCGCTTTTGGAAGATCCCGCCAAGAAGAGGATTATGAACGTTCTCTTGCTTTCCCCAAATTTTATTGGTTTATTATTATTAAGTGTGATTGATTCGATTTTGTTAATTTAATCAGAAAAGAAGAAAAGAGGACATAATATATCGAATACATACGTGTGTATGTACGTAAATGGGTAGCGTTTAGTAAAATTTTCAAATAACAAGTTTCATAATTTACATGAAACAAGATTTTTCAAAAAAAGAGATTAAAATCTTTCAACCAGATAATCGTTAGTTTATCAATCGTATTGTTAGATGACGGCATCACGTATTTAGCAAAGAAGTTAAAAAAGCTTTGCCTAAATTATTACGCGTCCTCAATCGAGCGAACATTGCGACGTTTAGATAGATATATTCCAAATCTTTTTCACATTCTTTTTCTTCATTCATTTTTCATCTATTTTCTTTTGGTTTTATACTCTTATGCTTTCTATGTTCTTTTGCGTTGCGTTTTTCTAACTGCAAGCTAAGGAGGAACAGATTTTTAAGATAATATTGTTGGAGAGAAGTGTTGATTATCATAATATTATAAAAGAGAGGCATTGTTATATCAGATTACCATAGCATTCTAAAAGGGAGTTTAGTTGTTAATGAAGAAACAGTACTTTTCCGTTGAATTCTATCAGCGAATTACTCCAGACGAATTAGTTTTGTAATCACGTTTCGTTCATCTGGCACGTGTCGGAAGACACGTGCAGACAATGTACAGAATATATGATCTTTTTTTGGTATGCGCGCACCCTCCCTCTCTTTCCTCTTTGCATGTTAACGAATTAGTGTGGCGCGTTTGCAAATTTAACGTCGGTTTTCGCTCGATTATTCATTTTTATTCGCTGCTTTGTCGGCGACATTTTTATTTTTGATATCAAGAGATAAGGAAATACTTGATCATTGCTTTTCAAATTATTGTTATCATTAATCGTAATTATGATTAATTTCTCGGTCGATAGAGTTCTACTTAGAAAATATGTAATTGGAAAATAGATTATTTCTGCGGCACCCTATATACGAGATAATAATTAAAGAAATCGTTTCGATTCGCGACGGTCGGGTATTAATGATTCCGCTCAACTGGAAACTTGTTATCTGCCTAGTTAATTACTCTTATCGTCGATTTTTTATGTTCCCAACGTATTTATACACTTTCGAATCTTACCAGAGCACGATCAGATTGGTTCATTTAATTTTCTCTAAGCCGATGTAATATGGGAAGAAGTAAATTTTTTATGATTTATCAAGAACGTCGTCTCTTTCCCGTTCGAGAAATTCGTCCTAGATGTTCTTTTTTCTCGCAAGTAAATTTGATATCCGAACGGATTCTACGAATCAGGAATCCTTTAAATTTTACCTACACCTTGATGCCGAATCGATACGATAGCACTGCATGCCGAGTCGAGAATGAGTATAGAGTCATTAGAGCGTTCGAAATAGCTGCGGGAAGCAGGGAATTAGAACGTCCGAGCGCACGAATGCCTGTAATCGATTTACGCCGATAGCGGAGTAGAATCGAAAGACACCGATATAGCGAGCGATCGACTTGGCGAATTTCGCTCGCGTTTTCTCCCGGTTAATTTAGCCGGAGGTGATGCCAGTCACATCTTCTAAAAGGCGCGCAATTACGGCAGACGCATCCGTCAACGGCGGGCATGTGCCGCCCCAGGAACGCTCCTGGACGTAATTAACGTCGGAGCTGCCGGCGGAAGGGTTAAGTGGTCGCGGACCTAATAAGCGTCGACAAATGGACGGAATTACGGGCGGAATATCCGAGCAATTGCGACGAATTACAAGCGCGCAAACGTTCGAGAGGGCTCCTACGCGCGACAATGGGCCGCTTTCGCGCGCGACGGAATCTGGGGCGCGTTGGCAGCTCTCCGTTTTCCCGGGGAAAACGGGACTCCCGTCCCTCTCGCTTAGCGCACGTCGCCGTTTTCTCTCCTTTTATTCGTTCGCTTTTTTTCTCTCTCTCTCTCTCTCTCTTTTTCTTTCTTCGGTTTGTTCCTCGCGTGGCGGTTTTAAAAATCGCGCCACGCGTCCTGACGCCCAGCCCCGCGCTCACGTTCCGCGCCCGAGCTTTCCTTCCGTCGCGTGCGGCCGTACAACGGCGGCGTGCGGCTTATCGTCCAGAGACGCTATTCGCCGTACGATAAATCAACGGTGAATTTCCGCGTAGCGACGTTTTCACGTTAACCTTGTTATCCTGTCCGGGCAGCTAATTGACCTCGTTTCGATTTCACGTCGGGCGAACGCTCGCGGCTCGACGCAACGCCTCTACCAATAACGGCCGCCGATCACGGTCACGCAACAGTCCCCGGCGCGACGACAATCGCCGCGGTGAAACGCGATCACCGACGGGGTCACCGTGCGTCACGTAAGACTCGTACGGGAAACGAAAGCTAGCCCCCGTACAAAAGAAGTTCGCGGCGTGATCGAGTGCCCGATCCGGGCGTCAGAGGTTGCCCGCTTCCTTACGAGGACAGCGAGAAAACGGGGAATCGCCGTGGGACCTCGGAAGAGCACCCGGTAGCGGGAATTAGAGCGGCATAGAGCGGCTTTTATCGATCGCGCCCGGGTGGAAGGTCTCTCGGTTTGGTTTCGCGATCTTTCAGGCTGACGCTAGATTCATAGCGATTCGCGCTCTTTGATTTTGTCGAAAAGACCGCTCGCGAATTGCCACAAGTTTTAAACAACAAATGCAAACTCGACGAATATGTTCAACTGAAAAAAATTCTGGTTAAAAACGGACGGAATCGGAA
>VBVR01001455.1:0-30373 GCA_011638315.1 Tetramorium parvispinum | reverse complement strand
CGAACCGTACATAACCGATCACTCGTTGAAACACGTAAAACTGACAAGATCGTAAACATTAGGCACGAGCAATAAATTTTGCAAGCGCGCTGCATATTCATATCCATCAACGCAGTACCGTTCGAAATTCTTTCCGTGCGGCTGATGGCGTTACACGACTGCTGATCATCGCAAGAAGAATATCCCTATAAGACGAATCCGGAGGCAAGAAGTCTCATTACCTTCTTCTCGAAATTTATCTTCCTCGTACGAGACAGCGCGGTCGACGCGGCCGGATCGTCCGGCGTATTACGCGAATACTTATTCGCGTCATTATCGGTACTTAATCATCGGCGGAAAAACAGCTGGCCAGGCCGCGCCTCCTGCCCACCCTGGCGACGGCAATCGCGGGTGACTTTACTGTATTTCGCCGGTTGGAAACACGCCGTTTATCTCAACCCTCTCAAGAATTCGACGTCGAGTATCTCTCGTCCCTTAATTAGCGGGATCCGCCGATCGCGGGTTCGCAGTGACACAAGGGAAGGAAGAATCAGCGGAAGGATGCGATTCAGCAGGACTTCCTATTCCCTCTCGCTCTCTTCTCTCTCTCTCTCTCTTTTTCTCTCCTCTCGCAGGAGGCGAGATGCGCAGCGAATCATGCATTATGTATAATACGAACATACACCCGGTACCGAACGCCTAGGTATATTTCCTCGATGCAAGTAACGCGCCGAGCGCAGCGTCGGTACCTGTATTTATAGAGGTACGCAAATTGGCTGCAACCGCCGCGTCGAAGCAACAACGCGAATGCCTCGTCTCGGCGCGGAATATGCAAGCCGCCGTCGTCGTGAAATCGTCGACCGGCTTGCTGCGCTCGTTGCGTCTCCCGCCGCGTCTCTCGGCCGAATAATTATAATTGTTAATCGCCGATCGTTGAGAGTGCGTGAACAAGGGAATCACAGAAGCGCTAATCTCGACGTTACATTTATGACCCTCGCCGCGATATCGTGTAATTATTAATCATTAGGGAGTTTCGCATTTAGAGTTATGAGCTTTCTAATTAGAATAATTTTGTATTAACATTATTTATTAGTTATTACATTTCCCAAAAGACGATGGTTTCTCATAGGACTTTTTTACGTGGAAAAAGTGAATAAAAAATATCATACACTTTCAGAAATAATTAACAATTTTGTTGACCATAATATATCAGAAGAGTTGAAATTTATAATAAGGTTTATTAACTTCACTTTCATAATTTCCGAATAAAATTAATAATAAAAGAGGATAACGTATATAATACTTTTAATGAAATATTTAATAATTATTGAAAAATGAGAGTTACAAATATTTCCTACTGATTAATAATAAAATTGCTCATCTTAATATGTTTAAACTAAATCAGCTATTCCGAATAGGCATCGATGTTGTAATTAAATCGATATACGAGTTAATTTCGGCTAATCGAATACATTCTTACCGAAATGTATGGGCTATTACATTAATTGCCATACATAGTATGGGATTCAAGATATATGCATCATGTGTTGCGTGCGTTTTAAAAACTAGTGTTTACATTAATTTGTACGTAGTATCACGCGAGGTAAAGCCGTAATATACTGTGGCGCCAAAGAAATATTAACTGGATTCCAAATTGGGCGAATGAAACAAGGTTGAATAAGTTCGCCACATGTATCGCGTGTTACAATGCAGCAGTGTCGGAAAAAGAAAAAAGAAAGAGTGTTCGCATTGCTCGTTTCTTTCGCCAGAAAAATATAGCCATCCGATACCTCGCACGAAAAGTTCTTATAATCAACACGTCATTTAAACTTCAGTCTTCAGTAACGATCCATTTATGGAAATTTTCTCATTCGGCCGTGTATGTAATAAACGTAAAGAAAACTTTTATGCATGACATGACATTCTATCTGATACGCAATTTCGTCGTTTAACTGTTCGTGTTTTCCGACGGGCGACTCTTCTTACAGCATAAATTCTTTATATGAATGGATGTATCGAATTCTGTTATAGCGTATATTGTCATCCCACGATTTGACGTACCATTGATAGTTAACTGTTTATGGTAAGCGCGAATTATTATTGTGAGCACAAACGGCGATAAATTCACCGAAGATTTGGGAAAAATTGCGAAATAGGACTCCATTGTTATTGTTTCACTGCAGGCGAAACCTACTTCAAGCTATTCAGTTTTCAGATCATAATTTCTCACGCATTGAGTAACATCCGTGAATATTCACTGCACACCTCTCACATGATGATGTTTCATTGTATCTCCGGTAAGGATACACATACGAAACGTACACGTATAAACGCACTTGGATGCATCGTGTGTATAGATAGTGCGATGGCATGAAATGAGAAAGTATAGAAGGAGATTTTGCTATCTAATTACATAATAGCAACGTGATTCATAATCACGTGATCAATAATATTATATTTTCATAAAGTATTTTATAATATGATACTTTCGCTATGTAATTAAATGTCTAGATGTAAATGATATTTTATTTTTTCTGTTTAAATGATAAATAATATTTTCTATATCCCGTACGAAAATTTCTATTGCGATTACAAACATTTGATGTTTATAAAACTGTAGATTGTTGCAAAAAACTAAAAACTTATTATTTATATCCTCTTAATTTGGTAAATTTTACATTTTACCTTTTTATGTCTCACTTGATATGATATTACCATTTCTAATAGCGTTGATAAAATTAAGATTGAGGTGCCGATTAATTAGTAATCTATCGCAAATCATACCATAGCGTTGTCGCGTATCCAATTTTCAGTCGACAATTCTGTGTTGCTCAATCAAGACTATAGCATGTTTCAGACGTGCATGCACTAGATTGAGTGCACATGCAAGGCGATACTCGTCAAGGTTAAACGTTAATTGACCGTCGCGAGCACGATATGCGATCGGCATCAAAACGACGCGGAATTATTAGCTGTATCGAGTATGAAATTAAGACGTAGACTGAGCTTACTCTCTTTATTTCCTCTCCCTTCCTCCCCTCCTATTTCTCTCTCATTCTTTCTCTCGCTCTGCCGTAATTCTCGGTACATGCGTAACCCTGCATTAGGGCCGTTATGTGCATAAATTCTCCTTCTCTCTCCCTCTCACAATCGATATACGATTCACCCAAGTCGGCAGACCCTGAAGTCACGGTAAGCACGCGGCATAAATAAGAAGTAACTTCACCTTCTCGCCCCTCCGCCTCGATTTGCTTACCGCCCCTTCCTCTCGCACACGTACATACGCTACGTAGATACGTGAACTTCGTGATTCAACCCTTGACTCACTATCGTGACGATAAATGCCCTGGCAAAGACCCTGCCCTTTACTTCGTTAACCTCTGACACAAGTATTGGCTGAGGTGAGCAAGTAAGACGCAACGTGGAATGGAGACGATAACTATATCGTCAATGAAAAATATCTCAATGTTTTAATACGTTTGCAGGGTTACGAGTTAATGATAAACGCGTGATAAGTGTACCAAAAATTTTTAATGCGTTTCAACTGTGGTATGTAAAAAATTCATAATTGTACGCGAAATTATTACCGATTGAAAGACTCCGAACGGGCAGTAACAGACACATTTCAGAAAGTTATTCATAAGGATGCAAAAACGCATCGTTCGCCTTCTGAAAAATCGTCGACACAGCCGTACCCGCGCACTTTACGATCCCGTTGATACCTCGAATATCTCAACCGGTACATCTCCAGAGCGCTCTCGAAGCTGTTGCTCGCGAAGCCGGATTTTCCTACGACCGTAAGTACGTCGTATACGGGAGAGTTACGTGGCTCGCGGCATCAATCAGGAGAGAAAGAGGAAAACGGCGCGGCATTCCACGGTCGTATCTGCGAAGCCGCACGGCGCGGCGCGGCGGCCGCAGGGTGGCCGATGCTCCTCTCACTTCAAGGTAGCCCTTGGCCCGGCTTAACTAACGCCTAACTCGACTTAAGTACGAGCCGGCTCGCATAAGTGCAGGCGGGCGTTTGGTTGCGCCTCGCCCCTGACATAAGGAAGTCTCTCCCTCGAACTCGGTGCCAGCCGGTGCGGCCACGCTAATCGCTTACACGAAGAAATCAAGCGGTGCAACCGCGCCACCGCCGCCATCACCGGCGCCGTTCCTCGGTGCCGGGGCGCTGCCGCTAATTTTCCCCTCATTACAGTTCGATGCGTTCCACGGGCGATTCTCTCTCTTTCTCTTTCTCTCGCCGCCGCACCGCGTTGCGAAACTCGTTAGTGCAATTGCAAGCCGGGTGAATCGCGGCTCGCGAGCGCTCCGGGCGGGACGCCCACGTGTGTAATGGCCGGCCGAGTCAAGGCTGTGTCAAGTGCGGCTTTAAAAAGGAGAGACTGTATCGGCGAGACTCGGACGTATTGTCCAAGATCAATATACATCTCATACGAGAATGGTGATCGACACGGACACGAGGCGCCAATCGACTGACGCGCGGCTTAACGACGTCGTTAGATTAAAGCGCGGGCGAGCGATTACCAAGACTTTTAATGAATTCGAAGATACTCGCGAGATACTCGCGATTCATAGAGAGCAATTTACAATACGAATAAATATAAATAAATTATAATTCAATTTGTATCTTGGCGAATTAGGTCGAACGTAGGCAGCGTGCATGGATCCATTAATTAAAAGATAAGATCGTTTGAAATTATTCACACAGGTATCTTCAAATAATTCCGTTCATCAAAATGATAATCATGATAGGAATATTATACTGAGAGATTATTTTTACGGACATCGCACGATACGCTGATACAGGCGTCGTGAATCAACTTTGGCAGTGTATTATCAAGACCCGCTAACGATTATTTAGTAATTACGGTGGATGATTACAGAGTTTTCGGCGGCGGCGGCGGCGGCGGTGGCGGCGGCAACGTAAGTCGCGAGAACAGGACGAGTTTATCGTCGACTTGGCAGCTTGATAAGTAGGGCATTATCTTGGCGTGGAAGACTCACAAAGATTGATGATCGGCCGCTTTTTTACCGCGTACCTCCGGTAATGAGCCTCGGACTGCGTTTTAGCGTAGATGACACGCGCGCTCTAATTACATCCATTCTCTATTGCACGCGTTGTGCGCGCATAACGCGTACGTCCGAGTGTGATTTATGCCGCGGGGACTCTCTCTCTCTCTCTTTCTCCACGCCGGAGGATAAGTTAGATGTAATCTGATTTAAGCCTGGTAACGCGCAGCCGCACGAAGTGTATTCTTGTATGCAGTGATGGACGACGTTAATATCATTATTTGTTGCAAATTACGAAAACGCGTTATTCCGGAGATCGACTGAACGGTCTCGGCGGGATTAACAGGCGGGAGAATATTTATCAAATTGTGCGGAAGAAACGGCGAAACGCGGGACAAAAGCGGGAGAGCGTGCGCCGCGATATGCGAACCGTGATTACCGATTTTCATGCGCGTTTATCTGCGAATATCCCCGAGGAAAGGTGAAATAATATACACCGACCGGCGATACGCAGTCTGTAGTTCGAAACAAATATCATACTTGCGAATATATTGCAAAATTCAACGCAATGCCTGATAAATGCACGTCCTTTTGCGTTTGCCCGAAGATGTAATGAGAAGCTTTATACGCAGAAAAAGCACATAGATCATATTAATAAGCGTAGAAACTGTTGATAACGAAGATAAATAGCGTTTCGCGTGGAATTTGCTCAATTTGAGCTTGAGTTCAATATTCAAGCATCACCGGGAGAGAGAGAGAGAGAGAAAGAGAGAGCTTGTAGAAATTACCGTTAACTCATTTCATATATTATTGACGGGTCACTTGTTAACCTTCAGACTTTTTTAACTCATACATTGTCAAACACAGTAATATTTCACTCATAGAAAGACATATAAATAATTTGCACTTTGTAATTTATTATATTATCTCAAATAATTAATAAAAGCATGACGTAGAAACTCTAACGCTTATTCAAGTAGTTACCATCGAGTGTGAGTGCATAATATATGGATTCACTGAAAATTCAATAGACAACGAAATAAAGAAATACAAATCATATGCATTTAATGTGTCTTTTTTTCTACATTTTATGACAAAAATGAAAAATACTAAATAAAACAAGAAAATATTGGTTTTCAACAATATGATGCGAATTCACGAAATCACTATAGATAGGATTCCATAACTTATCGTGCACCAACCGAGAGTTAAGATGTGCAACGGGAGGGAGGGAGGGAGGGAGGGAGGGATGCAAGCAAAACAAAATACCGGTCCGCGACGTGCGAGTCGTGAGAATCGGAATGATTAAGGGGAAGGAAAGCCCGGCGATCGGCAGGCGCGTTATTAAGACGTCGCGGTATCCATTGGCTCCCGATGAAGATGTTCGACGACTAACGAGAACGATGAATACCAGGTTCACCTCGGGCGAGAAGATTGCGGTCGGTGAAGATGGTGGAAGGTGTGCGAGGGGGAGGACGGATGGGAGAGGGGAAGGAACCAGCAGGACCACGAAAGCAGAGGGAGGGACGGCCAACAAAGCGCCTGCAATCCACAAGTACCAAAGGCTCAAAATAAATTGCTTGGTGCTTCGTGTCTCGCATGCTCGATCTTCGGGCCAGGAACCATGATACCTGGAGCGAAATCGTGCAGATCGGTAGGCAAATTAGGAGACCGCGCGGACCCCGAAGGCGCGACGACTTCTAATGGAGACGTTCCAGAGACGAGGGGGGACTGAGAGAAGGGAGGGGAGGCAGATGGGCAGGGGGAAGAGAGGACGCGAGAGGGGGGAGGGAAAAGAAGAGAGAACGCAAGGTAGGGTGAGAAGACTGCGGTCGTTTTCCCAAGCGAAGTGGAAGAAGAGGATAAAAGGGACCGCGCTCGCAGAAGACCGATACGGAGAAGGGTGGTGGGGACTGATTCGTAGGTAATTCGTTTCTCCTTTTCGAACCTATATTTAGGCTCTCCGCCGATGTCTCTCTCGCTCTCCCACGGGTTTCTGCTCGTGCGCTCTTTCTCTCTCTATTTCTCTTCTCTCGAGAGAAGACTACGCTCCTTGAGTCCGACTCGATAATCGATCCAGAAAAAGGTGTAGAGAGACCTTTTTACGATTTATCGAACGTCGTTAAGGTTTCGACGGACTAACAACTCATTCTGCGCGGTAAAGGAATCGGAAGAAACGAATGCAAAAAATATCGCTAGAGATATAATGCCCATGTGTATTCTATCTTGTTATTTTAGAATCATAAACTTTATATTTCCTAACGATTTGTCAGGCGGAATATTTCATGCAAAGAATCTTGAAGCTTCTTCGCGTACTACATTTTCACTTCGCGGGATCCTTTTGTTCGATCAGTATGCACGTTCGCCGTTGTTGCTTTCTATTTGTGTTCTCATATGTAATGTACTTGCTTCTATCTTTGAAAATCATACAAACAGTGATGCTACTTCCGCCTTTCTCTCCGAGAAACAATGTAGACGTTCTCTTAGGTATATAATGTTCGTAGTTATGAATGCAGTCGAGACCTATTACTAGAAAATATCGAAAAATTCTCCATCCAATTCTATGTAGCATGTGAATAATATCGTTCGCAAAGAAGCTCAATGTTCTCATGCACTATTTCAGTGATCAACAATTATGATCGTTGAATTGATCAAATCTCATGCTTGAATCCGATCTTATGAAAATAAAAAATTAAACTCGTAGTTGTAAGAAAATTGGAGGAACAGATAGACTCCACCAGCGCTCGATGTGCAAATTTCGATACAAACAAATATACAATAATACGAGCAAATTATAAACGCTTATGTAATATAAACTCATAATCAGGATTACAAAGTTATTGATATTTTGTAAACCTAATTTTTTACAAGTTTAATTTTTTAATTCTATAAAAGAGATTAACCAGATACTTGTATATTGCATGTATAAAAAATATTAATTGACTATTAAATATTATATCAAAACTTAGATAGGTACATACTTATACACATGTAAAGTTCTCTTTCTTTTTTCTCTCTTGCTATTTTAATAAATATATAATTTTTATTTAATAAAATATTTAAAAAATATTTTTTATTTGAAATTTCTCTTTATAAAATTAAATTTAATTTTAAAAACTTTTATATTCGAAGATACTCGGCAACGATGAAATAAATTATTCGTGGAATAATATGAAGATGTTACGGATATTATAACATCTCTTTCCACCTTTCATATACATATAATGTACATGGAGTGCCTCCGAATTTTTATCGTGGTAAACATCGTTTCGGTGTTTACATTTACACCAGCACGAACCCTTTTTTGGACTGTGCGTGGACTGCACGTCACCTGAAAAACATGTGCGAAGGAACTCAGTTAAGATATCGAAGACAGCTGCCGTACCATAAGCAATATCCATCATGCGCGCCGACCGCTCATAAAAAAACCTAACTGATCGTCGTGACGATTTTATTTTTCACAGATGTCCTGAATATTGACTCTTTCAAATAAATATAAAAATACTTTCGAGTTTGTCAAGATACACGCATAATACATAATAGGTATAATATCATTTCCTTAAAGTAATGTGTGTTCATGGCGTCGTAAGAGCACATTTTTAACCCGGAAATGCGCTCGTAAAATTAACCGAACCGAAAGGGAACGTAGGATATCTTGGGGTCTAGTTAGCATTATCAATGATGGAGAAAGCCTCCTTTCCACTTGTAAAAAACAGATATCGAAGGCAACGTGGCTTTCTCAAGTGTTCCAAGCGCGCGCCTCCAAGTGGAGCACGGAACGTGCACCCAACTCTTCCTTTCTGTGCCGCTCCTTTCTCTCTCCTCGCGCGATCCTTGATTCTAACGAGAGTCTTCTCCTCGCTCATCCTCTCGCTGCAGCGGCGCGCTTGTTTTCGTTTCTAATTTCGGGAATCCGCCGCGCCGCGATAACTGCCGCCGTAAAACGGCAGTAAAACGTCAATCGTCGCGGCCACCGCCTTCTTATAGACACCGCGGGACCATAAACGCGGGAAATTATCGTTATTCCCGGTGGATGTTACCGGAGAAGCGCGCCAGCGCGCACAAACTTCCCTCGCGGCGTCAGCCGGAAGCGACCGGTTGCGGGACTACGCGGTCATTTAGTTACGCGGATAACGGTGAGCTCGTGCCAGAATGCAACAGCGGGCGCGCCGACGTGCTCCGCAACGCAACGCAGATGCATCCTCCTCCCTTCTCCCCGGCCGCCCCATGGGATGCGTATACATGCGTAGCATATGGGGATAGAGAGTAAAAATCGACGATGATCACGACGGTGAGAAGGGAGCCGCGAGGGGACGGACGGCGAAGCGGGGGATCTGTTCGCACGAACTGTGCGAAGCCTCGCGCAGCAGCCAGACCGCAATAAATATCCCATTAGGAACGCTGCGTTATAGGTAATATTATGTTAATTGCCAGTATACGGTCCCAACCGCTGTTGGATAAGTATATGTATGTGTATGTGTACCGCGATGTGTTGCGAGCTATATCGGCAATATCCATCGGTGGTACGGCAAATTTTAACGACATCGGGAGCTTAATTGCTGTCCAGCAACCTCGTCATTATTTTCGAGTGCCTCTGATTGCGAATAATTTTGGCATCGACATAACGATAGAAACTTGCAGATAATTTTCTTGCTCTTGCCCAATTTCGTCGCAGGGCATATCGATGGAAGAATCTTTCATTAGTTTATGTATATACATCAAGTTTTATAATACAAACTATATGAGCTTCCTTCTTAGAAGTTTTTGCCTAAGAAAAAGGATTACATGAATCCTGCACTATTAATAAAATAATAAAACTGTAATACTGTATGGTGCTATGTAATGCTAGTTTGCTGACTGACGCTGCAATCTTTAAATATTCTTCAACGATTGTAGCGTGTGTTAAAGTTAACCTGGTATTTAACGCACCTTGATCATATTTCACTGGATGATCCTGTAACAAATTTCTCGTAAGAATTGATGTAGCCGACACTCGGCGACTTGCCGACGCCATGAAATAATAAAGATATCCTTGTATTCATCTGGATTCTCCGCGTAACAAAACGGAGATTTCCTGGATAAGAAGACTCTAATTTAAACAGTGATCTTAAAGTTTCATAAAGTATAAGTATCCCGATCTCGTTCTGAGCCGCGGCGGCGCGAGAGTACCCCCGAGAAAGAGAGGAAGAAACGGGGAAGAGAAGGAGACAGCAGGTTTACGGAGAATCCCGTTATCGGCGACATTCGAGGATGGCCGGGCAACGTACATGGGACCCCGTTGAGGTCCACGGGGGATTCCTAATTCCCATGCAAATAAGCCAATTTATTCTGGTGAGCCAACTTGGAACGATTAGGCTAATATCGCTCCGTCCCGCGGTGGACCCGCATTCTGGAGAACGTTCGATGCTCGTAAAATCGTGTCCCCGACTGCGACTTTAATTCGCGACTTCCCTTCCGACACCGAGCCGGGCGCTGGTGGTCTCATTCTGATTAACAGTCGTTTCGACCGTAAATCGCAGGAAATCTTGGCGATCACCGCCTGATCACAGGCCGCAAATGTTTTTCGCCTCCGGGAAATCGCCGTGCAATTACTCAAGCAGCAAAGAGTGGTCTTAAGAACTCGATTTTCTCGCGTCTCTCGGACTGGCAAGCTCATATGAAGCCATTTGGCGGACATAAATTATCGACGTCGACCGCACGGACTCGATATTACCCCAAGTTATTTAATTGAGTAATTAAATTTTTCTGGATTCCTCGAGTTATGTGCACGGAGAGCACGATCATATTTGTAACTGTACATATGTCTATAAACATTTTGTGCTCTTAAGTATCCGACTTACAAATTTGCCTCTTATTAATCTAGAAACGTAGAACCTTGTCCAATTAACTTGTTATTCTATTCGATAAAAAAAGAACGCATTGTTATTATCCCGTACGGTGAATATATAGACGTTCTTGTAATCTCGGGGCGTTGAATATTTATAATCGCCTAATCTAGTTTCACGAACGCTCGTCGTCCGTGCCACCGGCCGACAAAGTCCAAATCATTATGTCCAGCCCACGCATTCTTTCCGCGGCGGTCCTGGCCCCGTCTCAGCTTCTTTTTTTGATCGTGGTGTCGGTCTGAGGTGGGAGATCCCGCAAGAGGAAGAGAGAATGTTGAGCGAGAAGAAGAGGCAGAGAAAGAGAGAAAGAGAGAGAACGGTTATACCCCGATTGCACCGGCGCGGCGGTCGAGGTGGTCCAAGCTCTGCTGGTGGCCTGCTCTCGCACTTACACACTCGATCACACATTCGATCTTGGATCGCGAAGCTCTGCAAAAGACTTGGAACTTTTTTCGTCACCGGCTGCGTAGAAATAACTAAGGAAATTCTAGAAACGAAGACCCTCTAAGATTTATTGTAGTCCCAAATAAAAGTGTATTCTAAATTAAATTTAGAAGTTGCAGATATGTGATTTACTTCAATAATAATTTTATCCATAAGATTAAAAATATTTTTAATCCCGAATGTAATACTTAATCTATAAAGATAAAATAAACTTGTACTGTAGGCGAAAGCAGCATTCTTTGGAAATTAAATTATTTTCATTAATTCCAGATGACCTCGAAGAAAAATAAAATAAATATTGACGTCAGATCTAAATCTGAAAGAATTATTCTCGAGTCCATCTGATAAATTCAAGGTAAAAATTCAGCAGTCAATTCGTTTTACACAGTAACGAGAAGCGTAGTAAATTATCCGAACAAATCTGACCTGCACAGAAATAGATGCCGGAGCTGCAATAAAAGAAGTAAAGAAGTAATCCCGAAGCAACTCAGAATCACTCAGGATAGCCGGATGAGTCTCACATTCGCTTATCTATCGATGATATCGAGACAAGAAGAAACGATTAAAACGGTGATATATCGCCACTATATGGCTAGTATGGCATCTCGTTATGCAAGAACCGAATGCTTCCGACGAGACTATAATTATCGAAGCCTAATGAGAGACTGAAGCTCGATCGCGCGCGCGCGCGATGATCCACTTTGATTCTCGACGTCAAAGTTTTACCTGGACCGTGGTGGATGGGCGACGAGGAAGATTGTGATCTCCGTGAAATCGGAAAAAACAAAAACGCTCGTGTCGTACGAGAGACTCCGTCGCTCACGCATCGCGGATAGCGATGAGAGTAATTTATCCGATGATTTTACCTACCGTGGTCGCCGCTGCCCTCTCACCCGCGATGCAGACTTAATAGAGAAACGTTTCCATGCGTGGAAACGAGATTGAGATAACGATGATTGCTATACGATCGTGAGGGGAATCGCCGCGATGAGTCGGGAGATGGACTCTAGAAAAAAGAAGAGGGACTCGATCGTGATAGCACCTGCGGTTGGCGCTACAAGCTACTGACTTTCAGCTCCGTGTTTCGGCCCGCGTGACTCGTACGTATCGAGGAATTAAGATGCCTCCCATTGATACTCGGCCGGTTAATTAAATAGCAAAATCGCGACGGTTACTCGCGGAGGTGCGCGCCGGTCCCGATGCCGTCGCCGTCAGTTCCGCCCTGTTGAATACACAATGTGGAACTCCACGAACGCGCCGCGATAAGAGAAAGAATCGTCAGCGGGATTGCGAGAGCTCGCGCGCGCGAGCGCACAATGATTTACATACACTCGAATCGCTTGTGTACGAGCGACGGGAGCACCGGATGCGTCGCCACGGACCACTGGCTTCGGCTGCTTTCGGTCTGCTCGTCTGTAATTAAATCTCGGCTGCCGTACTCTGGACGACTAATTAGTCCTTCCCTTCTTTCGCCCGACGTACCGACGTTTTCGAGTGGCGCGAAATGTAAGACCTCTCACGCAACTGATATACGAGTCGTTGACAAGCAAAGCGGAAAATGTTAATTAACGGTGATTACATGAGACATGAAGTTTTGCATGCCGATAAAAACTATGAGATATTATGTATTACACGAAAATTATATTACGCCGATCTAAAGATTCGTATCACTGTGTAATCAATCTCAATAAACTGATGAATAATAATTAGTGAGAAATTTAAATTTAACCCACAATTATATTAATTAATATTGGTTAACTAGTATTAAATAATATATACTTTACTAGTAATAAATTATTTAATACTAATATGTAAAAAAATGGCGCGACATTTATAATATTATACAGTGATACATACTTCAATGAGAACTTTAAGGCAAAGTAGGTTAGTATATCGCTGTAGTATAGTCCCTTTGACACCATCGAAAATCGTCTCCGTCGTGAAATCACGCGGCATGGAAAGCGCTTTCGTGGTCCATGGTCGGTGGGTTCGCCTTGGGTATTAGCGACAGATGCATACCCCGAAGAGCCAATTTAACGGTTGCCACAAAAGCGGATCGGAGCGAGAGAGAGAGAGAGAGAGAGAGAGAGAACGGGCACGATACGTGTAGCGAGCGTGGAGAGATGCGCGAAGCGAGCAAAAGGAGAGACGAGCGATCGAGGGGGAGAACGCGTGTTATAAGCAGAGGGGGAAGGAGAACAGCATTAAATCTCACCCTCTTCCGACACCGACGGGCCACGTCATGTGACGTATATCGGGCTCACAAAGGGCTCCGACCTGATCTGCGACCTACGGAGAGGAGAAAAAAAAGAGACGTCCGCACACGCGGCTTGCGCTACGTGCATGTGTGCGCGCGCGCGCGTGTGCACATGCAGGGTGAAAGACGAGAATCCGCTCTTGCAGTTGACCCACCATGGCTCGATCTTTTATAACGTCGACGAGCCGTCGCGGTCCACGCTTGTCGCTGATGTCTTGGTTCGTGAGCAACATAATAGTACACGGAGGAGACAATAATTTTAGAGATGTCAAAAATGTGTCCGTTTCCTGTTTGCCTGATCCTTCACGCAAAACAAGATATTGCCTTTTAACATTTTATATAGCGTTCATATACAATCGTACAAGCGATACCATTGAATTACAATTAGTTGAATAAAACGGTGCTTCTTAATTGAAATTTCTTCTTCTCTATCTCGAAAACCCAGAAATGCAAGTGCATTCTCTCCTGACGACATTCATGCTTACGAAGCAAATTACTTTTTTATGATTGCAATAAGTCGTGCACGGTTTGTAATTACTAGTATCGAGATTGTTTTGCTAAAGCGACTACTGGAATCGGTCGTTTTTGAGGAACGTTCTACATGCACACGATACCGTCTCGCTGGAGACGGTGCACGCCTCTTCTGGGGCTGGCGACGATCGCGTCGGACGTCGCACACGTACTGGGTGACAAACAGGAAGAAAAAGGTATTATAGCGATGACAAACAGGAGGCAAAGGGTCGCTAGTGTGACGAATGTAGAGGTATCAGGAAAAGCTAACAAACGCGGCAGAGAAACGAAAAACTGCACTGAGAATGCGGCGAAATCGTGACGACGCATAATAGCGATCGTCATCGCTTAATTTTGGGTGCAAAGTCCGTGTCGAATGTAAAAATGTACGCTTCCACGCCAGAATGATTATACAAATTTTTTTTGATAGGCACAAACTTTATCACTTCATAATCAATGTTAGAAATAATTATTATGACAAAAATTTTTCTAGATATAAAAAAGATTAAGCCAAAACCGTTGAGAAATTTAAAAAATTCACCAATATATATTCTTATCTACGTGAAAAATCCATACTTAAAGTATCATATTTTTATGTAAATAATATAATTATATATAATAATTTATATAATTAAAGTCTATAAATTCTTATTACAAATGGCAGTAATTATCGCAAATCTGCATTTTTTTAAAGTCTAGCATGGAAGATTTAACATATATAATGCTAGTTTCTTGTTAATAAACTGTGCGTGTCACGAGCTATTAGAAAATTACATGCAAGTAATCGGTCATGAAAAACCACGCCGCCGAGAGTGCAATAGTGCTGATCTTCGGCCAATGAGTGATGAAAATTTAAGCAAAACATGGAACGATAAAGCAAACGTAGCGGTGAATGACTAGTTAAAGAATATTATTAAATATTTTTCTGTTTAACAAAATGTCATCCTTGTCTCCTATTTTTATTTTACTCGGTTGCATGATAAAATTCATATTTTTGTGTACTGTTAATCATACGCATTTCAGAATTGTTAATAAAAAAAAATAGTACTAATACTTTGGAGAAATCAGTAGCGATGCAGTCATTTGCTAATGCATGTGAACGCGACGAAGAGAGAATTATATTCGTTGAAAATATTTCTCGGAAGCGAATGTTCGCGTTTGGGATTTACGTGAGAACCTCGAGATCGTGCCGGGTATAGAGCGGAGAGAGTTCGATTTCTCGAATTTCTTGGCGATGCCGCCGGCAGCCGGCGAGCCTACCGCCGATCGAAGTCGGCGTCCTTCGAGGCACGACGGGCCCGCGTTACGTACGAATTTAAAGGATTTCGCGAAACACTCCCCGTCCGCCGCGCGCGCGCGCGTGTGCACGCGGTCGAGGTGAACAGCGTATACCGGCAGACTTCTCTCTTCGAGCACAGCTTGAGGCAGGATGAAGACGTCCAGAGCTTCGTGGCAGCTCAAGGTCTGCCACTTCTCCCTTCTCTTGAGAACCTTTACGCTCCCTCCTGCCTCCCTCGCGCGGTGTCTTTCTCGCACGCCCTGCACTCGGCTCTTCGTCCGTCCTTTTCGCGCGACCTCCTCTGCTCTCTTCGTTTTCCCTCCCCGCCATACCGCCGGCGGTCCGATTTTGGCGAGAGGGAGATCGGCAAAGTGCTCGGTCGCGAAAACGAACAAGGACCAAGCGAATCGGGAGGATGACGAGGGGAGGGGGGAGGGAGGGATTACCAGCGCGCAAGCGAGAGGGACGTAGAAACCCAACGGGCTGAAATAATAGGTTGCGCCTGCGCGCTCATTAACCTTTATACCCTGCCAGGCTGCGAGTACCACCAATCTTCTTCCTTTCTTCCTGCGATGCATCGGTACACCCTGGTAGACGATACGTGTGTTTGCTTTACCATGATCGGGCACACACGAGCCGACCGGCTGATAGAATCGACGGTGGGTGTGCGTGAGTCGTTTTCTTTTATGCGGATTTTATCTGGAATCGGACTTAAACAGAACGGAAGAGGGTGCGCGCTTTTATTTGTTCTACGTAAAGGCAACTAGCGCGGTGAACCATGTGGATAATTTCGGATAATTATTCCCTCACGATCTCTTCCGCTGTATATATACGTAAATTGCGTACATTGTGCGGCGCTGCCGTGAAAGAATCACACAGTTCCTCTCATTATCGCGCGACTCTTTTAATGCTCATAAACTGGTCGCATTATCTCGCTACGAGATCAGGAGGCGGAAGGAAAGGCAAGACGGATGCCAGTACAGTCAGCTATGTGCTACACGAGACCAATTAAATATCTAAATGCCGTTTCGCACAAACGGTATTACGTAATGTTTTTCCCAATACTTTCGTGCGAGTGTGTTGCTTCCATTTTTCAAGAGAGATCGTCTGGTAATTGCTGCTCGGGCACCTGTCGACCGTCTAGATTTTCTTAATTCGCCTCGATCTCGTCGAATCGATTATTATTGGATCTCGGGCACGATACGATTGCACGACACGGACGCAGAAACGCAATGCCGGCCGATTGCATTCGCACTATCTGCAGCTGATGCTACGTTCGCGCGAGAACGCATTCGGATAATAGTTCGCGCGACAGTAATTGTTGCTTGGTTTAATTTGCGATTAATTATAAAGCGGATTTATCGCGGTAAACGCGCGAATCGCTTTTCTCGCTGGAGCTCGGATATTATTACGAAGCGCGCTTCTTAATCCTTCCATTAATTTCGAGAGCCCGTTCAACGTGGCTCTCTTTCTCTCACGCGCACATTCTTTCTCTCTCTTTCTCCTTCGGGTTTGGTGAATCCGGGTTAAATCTCCGTTTCGGAATTTCGATGGCGGCCGCAACGAATGAGATCACCCTGCCACGTACGCGTTACGGAATACCTATAGCGTTTATGGGGTTGCTACCGGCCAACCAAACGTGTGCGTGAAGCCGAAGGCGAGAGATTACCGTTGGTTAAAATACCGACAAGGCTCGACTGTCGCTGTTGTCGTCGTTCTCGTTGTCGTCGTCGTCCGAACGACGTGTTTACGGATTAAAACATCGTGTCTCTCTTGGCGCAGCGCCGGCCTTCTCTTTGGGGGATTATGAGAATTCGGATGTTATAGCCGGGGCTTCTTATATTGTCCGCTCCCTTCCTGACAAACGTCCAATCCCTTTGGATCAGCCGTCGAAGACACCTCCCGGCTTTCGTTGTATAGGGCACCGCCACAAAAAAAAAGAAGAAACGAAAAGAGAGCATCCCCTAAGCTTGTCAACGAGAAAGCGAGCTCGAGAGCAAAATGATCATGGAGCATTTCTGAAATACAAAGTGACAAATAGTCGGCAAGGAAAAAAGGTATCGTCAAAAAAACCGAAGCCTGCGTTAAACGTAATATGAATGTAACAAGAAGCGTGCTCATTTTCTTTCTTAGCTATCTTATAATATTCTACACGCAAGCTACATATACACGTGCATAAGGCCCGGCCTACAATAGATAGAATAAGGAGTAGAAGTAGAAATAACGATTTTGACGTAAGGATGCTTATGCTGGTCTCATCTACGATACGATGGAGTAGAAAGAAAAGTGCCAATCAGAACGCAAGAGAAAAACATTGAAAAGACATTGAAGCGAAGTCTTTTCGATGCAAAAGGCATCGATTTGACATGCTCAGGTTGAGATTTCATATATCCGACAACATTCTGATTGCTTGAGCGTAAGAAAAGCAGGAGTAGGAGTAAGACGAAATGGAAATCAATCATTTCGCTTACTCCCTTACGCCGCTCTTAATTCTTAATTCGTGCAACGTCGCTTACTCCATGTAACGTAAACGGGTTAACTTCTTATGTAAGTCGGGCCTAAATCTTCGTTACTGTCTTTAAAAACAAGAGAGCGGCATCAACATAAAAATCTTTATCTGAAAATCTAAAAAATTATACTACCGTAACGCTTGTACGTAGTATATCTATATGGACTGATCAGCATACCACTGATCGGTTATCGATCGATCAATTCGTTGATTACCATCGACGAACGTACCAGGACGACTGTCTCGCGCGAAGACGCACGTCCGCGGCGCGTTCCACGGTGGCGAAATTCGTAACCGTTTGATCGATTCCCTCTATCTCCGGCAGCGACGAGACAAAAGGAGTCGCGCACGGCTGGAAGCTCCGTGGCGACCCCGGGTTCGGCATAGTCCAACTCCCGCACCTCCACCTGACAGAGGGCCCACAGATTTATCACCGTGGACCTCTACCCGCACCAGATATCATCTCACCGCCGCCGATCTCATGTCCCGTCATACGTAATCCCGGCGCTCCGACAGCTCATCTATTTATGAGCTGGCATTTCTTTCCCTCCGGTCTCGCTCGTTCCCTTTCCCTCGCTCTCGCCCACACTTCGCTCGAACTCGACGCCCTCCCGCCAGGAACAACCACATTTTACATACGAGAGACACAGGGCGCACCCGTCCGAATTTTTTCTTCGCGACGCTTAGAAAAAACTGTGCTGATGCGAACGTGTACCGGACGATTACGTCCCTTTATATACTCGAACCCTAATGTCAGCAAAAGCTCAAGCTTATAACGTAAAATGATTCCTAAGTAAATAATATCCGTAAAAAATTACATATTTCTCCTAAGTATTATGACTAAAACCCGAGAATTTTATATATACTTGGAATCTAATATTACTTAAATGACTCCATAAATAAACGGAATGCAGGGATAGTTTAATATTGATCACAAACGACTGTTTATAAAGCCAGATTCGACGACAGTGTACTCAGGGAGTGAAATTTGGGTCCACGGAAAACGAACCGTGTCCCTGTTAATGTGATCATTTTTCAGACAGGTTTATGGAGAGACGGCCTTATTAAGCGGAGGAAAAAATGTTCGAAGTGTGGGGGCTTGATGACCGTTCTAATCTTGATCAAACACGAAAGTGCTTATACGGAAAAGAAAATAATACTCACGAGACATTCGAAACCGGATAAGTTTGGCCTGTCTATTCAGCTATATCTATTCATCTATTCGAATATGAAATACCGCAGTAGCTACCAATATGTTCAAGAAAATAATGATCATTATAATATTACGAAAACGAACGGCAATGACACAATACCAAGGTTAACGTAATGTGTATAAAATGATATTCGATCATTTATCGAAAAAATACGACAGAAGAATATTAAATTTTGTTGCGAAATAATCATATAATTAAAAACGGATTACCAAATAAAATAGAGATTCTTGTGGAACATGGTAGAATACTTACAGTCTCCGTACTAACAATACAAGTAGCATAGTTGATATGCAAATTGATTTAATATTTCTTTCCTCTCTATCGTGGATTTTCTAACTGGATTTTCTAACTGATCATGAATAACGAGTCGTGATTACTGATCGTAAGATTTGAAATAAGAGAATGGCGAAGTGCAACAGTTACATCAAAGCAGGACAGGAAGCGAGAAAGGTTTTTTTGCCGCAACCTTAATCGAAAGGAACGAAGTGCGAAAAATGCGCTTCATCCGACATATTTGCGCACATATTACATGTACGTACTTTTCTCGTAAATTTATCAATTTCCCGTTTATTCTCGTCCCTTCATCATTTAAGCACGATAATTTCTCACGCATTCCTCTTTGATGGAACAGTAGATAAATACAACTTTCGTATAAAGTAAATTGCCGATTTTAACCGTTTATAACGTTTTAAAAACCACTATAAAAACATGTGCACATAAAAAATGCCAAGAATGTGTTACATATATTAATTTTTTAACGACATAAATATTACTCAATTACTGCTTTATATATATGTATTCTATAAATATATTTATAAATTAATAGAAAGACGCTTAGTTACTTTTATATAAATTCCCAATTAATCATAAGGGCTTTTTTCACTTTATATGATTTTCACTTTGTGTTAATCGATCAACGAATCTGTCGATGGTCATCTAAGTCGCGAACTTTCCTTGCTGTCTTCCGCATTCGATTCTTTGGATACTGTCTGTCTATCAGGTTTCAGGATGTGAATTGCCAGCCGGCAGAGATACGCTCTCACATGATGCGCGATCATCGGATGCCAACCGGCCGGCGATGATAATCACGTGGATTAAACGTAGCGGATAAGGCGCCAGATGTTCGCGTTTGAATCTTTCTCAAGAGACCCATCGTAGAATATAATATTGCGAAACAATTATTGCTTGTCTGTCGTGATTAATACTTATGTAATTAAATTAATAAGACTGCGATCTTTTTTAAAGCTGTCAGTTACGTATAATTAATAATACCTCAAGTTCAGAAAAATAATGTTTGCTTAGATTCTATGTATCAATTAAATAGCAATTATTTGAGAGAAGTTTACTTTTACAAAATATTAAATGCATGCTATACGATAAATAAAGTATATTTTTTATAAAATATAAATCTGTAAAATTAAGACGTTCAGGAAAAACAGGCAAGTGTAATTTTTGGATCGCAAAGTACGAGCATTCTGAACGTATAATTTCTCATCCCGACGGAATTAAATAATCTTTAGTTTGAAATTCTAAAAAAATTTGATACCAGCTACCCTGTAATTTGTTGAAATCCATGGCATTATAGCGGGTACTTAAGTTAACGCACATACTTGGCGACTCACGATGGTTGTTATTCCCGGCACGGAAGTCGAGATGACATTCAGCCATCAGCAACGAGCCGAGCACGATGAACACGGAAACGCAAATCAGCAGACAATGATAATCGCGCGAATAAGACGTCTGGATGTCGGGCGTTGGGCTACGCAGGCAAACTCACGCGTTCCTTAAACGACCGGGGGCCCCGAGACCCGAGGAGAAAGCCCCGACCGCGGTCGGAGTTGGAGAGGATCCGCGCGGGACCGAAAAGAGCCGCGCGACGAACGGTGTGTGACAGCGTGTAATCTCGCCTCGGCTTCGTGCCCGCCGAAATAACAGGTTCCTCTTTCCCTCGTTCGCGGCTCGAGAGATCTTCCCTTGCTCCTTTCTCGCTTTCCGACGCGGTTGCGTACACACCGTAGAGCCTCGGTGCGTTCGTTCTTATCCGGTACCCGTCGCACAAAGTTACGGTTTCGCATCGGAGACATTATTAAGCCGGCACCGACGTCGCACGAAACAGGCTGCAGCCGGAGATGGTGGCTCGCCGGATCGGAGCGCCGCGTCGGGGAACCGGATCTTGAAAGTTCTCGCATGCACATGTAAGCGCGCGCGGCGCTCGAGGGGACTCTAACGACGATCGCGTGGAGATACGACCAGTGCGAGTGAGTTTATAAAAGTTCTCTTGGAAGTTCATAACGCTCGTGTGCGCCTCATGGCAAAATGAACGCCTTGAAAACGGTTTACGCTGAGATCCAGTCCGATAAACTAACTGACAATCCTTGATCCTCGTATCCCACCGCTTTTAGAAGTCGTTATCCACTTTCCTGCTCTTCTTTAATGAGTTGTATCCGTTAAATAAAACAGAAATCATTCTGTTATTCAATATTTTCTTTATTATAGTCTAAGCATTATTGGCGTGAAGTAAATATTGTTTCCGATAAAAAGATTTTTTTTCGTACATGTATAAAGTACTTGTGAGAAATTGTATTGCGTCCAGTTAATGGGATTATTTAAGAATTGAGGATATGCGATAATGTTTCCTGGCGATTTTAAAAGAGCGATTTTAAAACGCGTTAAGAATCAATTGGAGATAGCAAAAGTAATAGCAGTCACGACCGACGTTATTATTTATCGTTGGCGAACCTGCGCGGACAAGAATTGCGCAACTTTTGATTAAGACCGTAAACGCGGTGTTAAATGTTCCACGCGCATTGATCCCATATTTCATGAATCAATTTCTCCATTTAACCGGCGCGATGCGAGCAGAACCGACCGGCCGCGCTACCACCGGCCGGCGATCCTCAAGAGAAATCCGGCCGCTTGAAAAATGACGTTTCGCTCGGCTAACTTCGCCGTCGAGGGGCAGACTCAAAACTATCCGGCCAACTGCGGCCGGTAGTACATCGGTAGCTTTGAACCGGTTGTGCCCGCCGATTGCGACTCGCCGGAAACTGAAATGACCGTATGCCGCAACGCCGCAACCGTGTACATGGGATAAAATACATACAACTTGAATGTGTACGTGCGTGTGTCATTGCTCTTTCTCTCTCACTGTGTTTCTCTTGGCAGAACGACAGCGGTTTCACCATGACGACGATGATATCGCGCGCCACGTCGATCCGCATGAATACCGAAGAATCAATCACCGTGCCGATCGGTGGTGCCGATAGGCCGGAGAGCGTTGCACGATCTCGATTTGCATCGGCGGTCCGCGGCATTGAAATCATAATAATAGGTTGGACCATTCTTATCGCGCACCGAATGGGATAAAGATGTCTTTAAGCATTCTTCTACGCACTGGCTCGCTCCCCGCAGCCGGCACTACAACTTCGGAAACGCGAATCGTTCCACATGCGTGGCTACGAAGCGATAAAACACCCAAATGGACGAGACGATACAAATATTTTAAGATATTAAAGTACATGCCGCGGAGTGTAGCAATGAAGTAGATCATTAAAAATTAAATCTCTCACAATTTGCTAACAATCAATGTTCAATCATAAATATTTAACAAACGAATATTTCAAATTGTTGTGTATATAACAGATCGATTCATTACAGAAAAGGTAAAGGTAATAATAAATGAAATCTAAAATGAAGGATAATTCTATTATTAAATTCCAATAGAACACCTGGTGCGGAACATCGCCGTTCCTACGTGCAACCCTAAAAGCTGGCGCTTGGCTCGGTTCTGGACCGCATTCTTTGACGCAAGAGTGCAGAGTCATCCGGAGCGGTTCACTGTCAACGTCGAAACACCACAATTTCCGACGATGATAGAGAACCAACCACCTGCACGAGACGGTGTTTGTCCGCGGCTTCAATATCCTACGGTCAATTAAGCGGCCATTGTGTCATTTGAATGCATTCTTATGTGCGCGACAAATATTAAATTATCTGAAGAGTAAGAGGCTTCTAAAAGATTCGACACGCACACATACACATACACAAACGAAAAATTTCGAAAAATTGATACAATGTGCTCGATCGCGGTATACGAATATATAGAAATTCTAAGCGCCCTTGTATGTTGGTAGTGATTACAAGGCATGAAAATAATGCGGTGTATCGACTCGTCTGAGCTTTTCGCTCGAGGCAAATCGCTCCTCGCCGGTTTGATCCAACGGATATCGTTATAACTACCGCTTTTCTAATATCTCGGCGATAACGCAGCCTATGTCAGAATATCATCCAGATATCTCTGCCGGATGTGAATATCTAAGCTGTGACTTCTATCCGAGCTGCAATTATTCGCAATTCGGTAGCAATCTCGCGCCGCGCATCTCGGGGTACGATTGCGACCCCGTATGGTAATCGTTACTCGGATGCCTCAACGCCAGATCGCTGGATCGCCGCTCCTAGCTAGGGATATACTGCCGACCTTAACCTCCGCATGATATACACCGCGTCTCGCAGTACGCATGCACGTGTATATTGTATCCTATCTTCCAATCGGGTAGATACCGTAAAGGAAATTAAAATTACGCGGCTCCGGTGAATACGATACATCCTTACATTCCAGTAAAAGCGCTTGCTACGTAAATCAATTTGTCATAGGGCACCGCGGAATTCTATCGTTTTCAGCAAAATCGTAGAATACCTCGGAGTACATTTATCTATGCCTGACGCGTAATCCTCCGTCGATGGGGTTCCTGACCGGGGCCAGTTTTTCAATCCGATAACACCTCTCCGGAGGGCTATAATTGCAAAATATTCCGCCACTAAATGCGTTCCAGTTTAACGTCTTAATTTCGAACAACCGATAATTTTTAGCGTTTCACCTCGCCTGTCGCAGATAATATAGCCGGCGGTCAATCAGCCACTGATCTTACGCGCTCGATCGACTCGGCCTAGTGATTCGAGGATGTCCGCGCTCTTCGTCCTAGCTCGTCGTCATAGCAGACTTGGAGATCATAAGGTATAATCACAGGAGGGATCGCGTCCAACATTATAAACAGCACAGCGTCACGCGAGCGCACGAGTTAACGCCGTTCAAGTCGACTCCGTGAGGGTCGATCACAAAGAAGACGGAGAAGAAGAAGAACAAGAAGAGAAAGATAAAGAGTAGTTGGAAGGAGTTTAAAGAATATAGCGGCAAAGGAAACTGCGTAAAGCAGGCGGTCACGAGAAAAACCACAGATCTCTTGTCTTCGGGTTCGCCAGAGACGAGCGGACGTATAATCTTGGCAAGATAAAGAGAGATAGGGCGGTAGGAGAAGTCGGGGCAGAGAAAGAAACAGAAAGGCAGAAAGAGAGAGAGAGAGAGATCACTTCGTGGTCAGGAGAAGGGTGGGAGCAAGGTGGATCGTGGATTGAGTCATTATGCTTGCTCGGAGGAGACCACAGGCCTTGATGCGGGAACGGCTGCCATCGACTCGTGAAAGGAAACCGACCGGATGATTCAACGCGTATAGACGGACAAAGTAGTCGCGGTGTCTACTATATACCGCTCGGTATCCTCTCTTCGCCCTCTCCACCCCTCCCCCTTCGTTCGGTTCAGCGTCGTTGTTTCCTCTCCGCGCCATTTCTCCTCCTACAATCGGTCAGATGGACGGAGATAAGTCATAGAACGTTCATCAAGTTCGATCACGAGTGCACGCGAGAGAGTTTGAAAGCGAAAGACGAAGATAAACGAGATCCCCGATCCCACGTTAACTCATTATCGGCAAGTCCTGCATTCGCTCTTCCAGAAAATTAATGGGACAGCACTCTTCCGGATTCGCATGCGCCATCATTTTTTTCCGTTCCTCTCACATTCGGACCTATTGTCTCTATTACAATTAATTTCTGTTCCCCTCGACGGAATAACAATCAACCCATTAGTGAAATAAATATTTTGCTCGTAAGAAAACAAATAATTTTCTTTTTTTATTCTTAAATGATTTTTATTCTTAAAAATTATTTCTTTCCATCTCGAGCAACGAAAGTGTATTCGACATCACTGATTCGCTACCGGACACGTCGGTTTTCAACTACACTAACATTGTTCACCCGATGAAAGGGGAGTTCTCGCGTCACACGACGCCACTAACATCAGCACGTACCATAATATTATGACATCGGACCGGGTCCACTGACTGGTTTTGTATCGATGCCATTACCGGGGCTAATCCCGCCACCGGATTTTATCTCGTCCTCAATACCAATACAAGCCAAATGAGAACAATGTTTTAACGCGAGTCGCTACGAGAAAGAAAGGTGAGAAGCCCGGATGAGAAGAAGCAGGTTCGGAAATCCGCAGGTACGTCCCTGTGAGAAGTCAACAGAACCCGTAGATCCTGTTGGCCGTTTTAGATCGATCATCCTGTTCTTAGGAAGGGCTAAAGGATCTTTTGACAAGTCATTTTTGTCCGTTCGTTTCAATCTTCTTTCGAGGGAAGGAAGCGAAATAGATTTCGATATTGATTTTGCTTTTATCTTGACATGATAGAACCAGAAATTAATTCGGACATCAAAAATCAAAATCTAATCTCTTCGAGATGACAATAATCGGTATAATAAAATTTTCATCGAAAGATATTCTCATAAAAAATCACATGTCTGTTTATAATATTATCACATGAAGTTGTCGGAAAAGAGAAAACAATATGAAAATTTTTAGAAATAATTATGAAAATTAAATGCTCAATCATCACAGCGTTCATAAATAAAAAGCAACTAATAAAATATAAAATAATTATTTTTTTATGTAAACGTGCGACAATGTATTTATACAGGTACACATTCCTAGACACGCTTAACTGTTTATAAGACTAGAAACAATTAATGGAAGAAAAAAAATCCGTATTCTATTTTAAATGAAATAAGTAACTTGAGTCGCGAGTACATAATTAAATAATTTGTCATGCGGCAAATATAGCTATTAAATTCCTGAATAATAATACGTATCTTCTATTAGCATATCGTGCGTGAATAACTAGAAGAAGGTAAATATGGTGACATAAACATATAATAAAGTCGTTTGATTAAAGAGCCTCCGCAAATCGCGTTTTACTGGCGAGAGGAGGAGGATGAGCATTAAAGGCCCGCCGTGTCTCGGCGTAATCACGAACGTTAATATTCTTCGCGCGTGCGTGCCTACACGTGCGAGTACTCCTACAACCGTGCGGTTCGATAAAAAGTCGCTCGGGTGTGAAAAATCATCATCGCCGTTGTCTTCGTAACGACGCGGAACGTATCGAAGAAAAATGTACGGCCGGCTGAAATATACTCTGAGAAGTTCATTAGCTCTCTTAATGCGCGAGGGTGTTGCGTGCTATTGCGTGGCACGCGTGGGGTCGCGGCGCACGGCGAAACAGCGGGAGATGGTAATTTGCGGCGTAATTTAAAGGAGACTTCATATGCTTTCACGGGCATTACGTACGCTCCACTTGCGATTCGCGTAACTGCACGTTCTCGCATCCGCGACTCTCGCGCACATACGAAATTGCGTATACGCAACGCGGAACGGATCTTTATAATCTTGTCGCATTTGTCTGTCCGTTTAAATTGCCCGCTCAATTATCGGGCGTGTTAGGCATGTTCGCTAAATCGCAGATAATAACAATGCCCGTGCAATGAAAACGTATTACTCTTCGCAAAATTGTATATTGCGTATGGCATCAGTTTCGTAAGTATTCATTACTCGGTCTCTGTATCTTTATCAGTTCCGTGTATGATTTAGAAAGAACTCGATTTACCGGTAACTTTATATCTCACTTAGCTGTTATCGTATTAGAACTCCCAGAGTATTTAATGAAGAAATACGATATGCAAATGCTACACGCGAGTGATTAAAATAGGTATCACGATGACGTAATTGAATCATATGCAAGTTCTATTCGATTAACTAATATGCGATTAAATTAATATGTCACAAACCAAAAACTATACTTTACTAACTCTATAAAAAAAAAAACAGAAAATATGGAAATATGAAAAATTATATTTTTAGCTACTAAATGTCGTTGTTACATTGCACACGTTAAAAAAAATTCTATATTAGAAGAATGATCCGTTCACAGTCTCATGTTCTTCATTCCACACCCCAAATTTCACGTTTTTTCCTTATTCGATAAGACGGGAGTATCGAAGTACCGCTGCACCGGGCCTCAATTAAGCCGAAATGAGATTGGCCCTCGCGTGGAAGAAAGCACCATGTCACGATCGCGTTTGTGCCTTTCCGAACATCGGAATTGAAGAATTTACGAGTCTGTTGAGCGAGCGAGCATTTGCCCTCCGCTTCCTCCGCTGGCCGCACGTCACGTCTCATGCTCTCTCGCGGTTCCGTTCGGCCGGTCGGTCGAATTTCGTGGCCTCACGTCGCGCCGCCTCTCGTCTCCTTTCGGCCGTACGTCCATCTGTGCGGATTCAATGTCCATGCAAAGCAAACGGCGGCCCCGGCACGGCTGTCAATTATCTGTTATATACGGCCCTGGCCCTCGAACCCATCCTTAACGACCCCTCAAACTTAGCGGATAGGAGGGAGCGGGAGAGTAGAGGGAGAATGAACACGTCCCTCCTTGCCTTGCGCCAAGAAGCGCCGAAAATTCACGGGGGCCACGAAGATCGCGAGACGACGTCAGCGAAGACGAAGAGGCGACGCGAGATGGACCCGGAGGATCTTTCTCAGAATCATTTGATATTCCAGCCTTCCCGCCACGTAACTCGTGAGATATTCTCCTTCTTTTGTCTTTCTCTCTGTCTCGAGGGGAGCAGATTCGCCCGCGAATAGCGTGCGCTGTGTTATACCTCACCGCCAAATGTGTCAGAATTGCAAATGCGTGCGGTCCGACGAAACACGTCGAGTGGCGGCGTCGGCTCGATAGAAGCAGGGCGCGAATTCCGCGGCGCGAGCTCTAAGATATATTCCAAGATCGGGAGACAGACGAAGAATGTTGGTAGAGACACGAAAGGAAACCGTAGGGACAATGGTGTGAATCGCAACCGAAACGTCGAAAGAATTTTAGATCTACTTTAACATGGAAATTTCAGGGGGACCCTATAATTTTACTCGCATTCTGAAAATGTCGACTCTTTGATTTTGGCATTTCTTATCTTCCTATTCCGCAATAGTTATGTTTCAATCGTCGTGAGCAATATTCACATAAACGTTTAGATGTCCTCTACATAATATATGTTAATATCTAATATAATATTTCAATTATACCCATCAAAATTCTCGAACGATTTAAATTTTTTTCTATTTTTATATCGTTTTGCGATATTTTAATTAAAAAAAAATTTCATCAGTCACAAGAATACTTAATTATATAATAATTTGGATAATACGATGGACGAAAGGAGTTAGTCACATTTAAAGCAGAAAACGCACAAATTCGTGGTTAAAATACAAACTCGAGCTAACAAATCTTTAACGGGTTGAGTCAGGCTTGTCCAGAAGCGACAGAGCAGTCGAACAGGATGTTAGAGTTAACAAGTATAAGGCTTCATCCCTTTCGCTCGTAAACGCCAACGCCTCGTAATTATAACAAGATGTTTCCTTCGAATATAACGAGCACAGTTGATGAGATCGGAAAGTAATAGCTCCAAGTGCTAGCACTTTGGATCAATCCTTGTTAGGTTGATACCGATGTGCCGCAAATTAATAGAACCGTCCTCATTTTTCAATGTTTAAATAGCTAATACAGATGTAAACGATATTGTAAAACTGTGTAATCACGTCCGGTATTATCGCGATAACGAACATTTTAGTCGTAAATTATTAAATGAATATCTCGCAGGCAGAAATGTAAATTATTTTTGGTGTCACTAACCTGAGATTTGAAACGGTCACAAACTTCGAGAGTGACTACAGGTCTTTTCGATTATGAAATCCCTCTTTTCGCAGTCTACCTCGAGAAGATAATACACGATATTTTGATTTCAGCCTTGAATCCAAACAATGCGAACACGCGCAGATGATGAAATATCGCACAAAAAATTTATGCTGTCACGATGACGTTAGAGATCGGAAAAGTTAACCGCGTGTGACAGTCTGTCGATTTTCAATTATCTCAAGATATTGTTGTTTAACGTATAGGATGATCAAAAATATCGTATACGTCATATATATTTAATAACAGTGTTCAATAATTAATTGCCTCCCGTCAATAATAAAAAAATAAGTTAAAAATAATTATATAATTTATGTCATAATAATATTACATACAATAATTTTATCAAGATTTTATCAAGAATAAAATGAAGGAGAAACAAACATGGCGAGCACGGTGAGGCAAAGCTGTTTCGATATCGTTATTACGGGGGTATAAACCTCCATCTCTTTTCTCGATATCAAATCGCGATATAGCGGATGTGCTCACTTGAAAAATTGACTCCACCTGGATGGCTCCGCGCACGCCGGATGAGATTGCCTTGGTAATTTCTCGACGGCTGGCCTCTACAAGCCGCGCTTCTTTAAAAGCACCACGCGATTGAACGCGCGCCTCGGCCGATCCGCCGAAGGTGCGTCGCCGACCGGATAATGGCTTATTAACAAAGCGTTGCCGAGGAACGTGGGGGAAGTGACAGAGGGGCCTTGACGAGAATCGTACGAAGGAATCGAGAAGAGAGACGGAGAGAATGCGAGAATCCTGACGCCGGGAGTCGAGTCACGGGTTACTTCGACGCCTTCGTAGAAAGGGCTCCAACACAACGGGGCTTTAATTACGCCGATATCACGGTAATTAAGCTGATCAATGCGTGCCATTGTGCGCTGAGCGGAGGGTCTCGGGCGCATCTCCCGGTTCCTATCCACAATCCCGACCACGAGCACGCCACAAAAGCACTCCACCCTCCGTGGAGATACAAGGACGTATCCTACCTCGCACAGTCGAATCTTCACCGCGCGACCACCTCGCCGCCGTGGAAAAGCCACGACAAAGAACGGGGAGGAGAATAAACACAGTGACTCTCCCGATCCGGTCGATGATACGCAAACCGCTGGACCCTCTACCGGCGACGCCAACGTCCAACACGAAGAACCACCGCGGCGTCCCGCGTCCGCTCGAATGGATCCCTTATGGGGAGATTATTTCGTTCGATCGTTCGATCAGATCCGAAGCTGATGGAATTCAATGGAGAGGAACCGCTTCGCGCGCGCGTGCGACATTGTTTCTACGCCCCTCAATCTTTTTAATCCGTTAAAATATAATGATCAAATACGAATATAGTTTGGCTTTTTCGCGGTATCCTCCCTAATAG
>VBVR01001454.1:0-30404 GCA_011638315.1 Tetramorium parvispinum | reverse complement strand
ATATTATATACATATATATAATATAATAAATAAAATTATATTAATATATATATATATAATTTTAATGTTTTTTAAATATTAAATAAAAATTTTTATTTTAATTTTGCATTTTTTGTTGATAATTTTAAAGTTGTAATTTTGACGGATTCGGAAAGAGCACCGATATCACGCAAAATATGTACGGCGTTTGCACCGTTGATGGAAATTTTCAAATTTACTTATACTTTGAGTATATATTATATTCTACTAAATAGTTTCGATATATACAACAAAAAGCAGGCGGTTGCAAATCACACGAGGAAATCTGCTTCGCGAACGTTCTTCATTCGCGTATTTCATCATCGTCTAATTATCATTTCGCATCAAATAGAAACCACGCAGACTTAACCGCCCGCCCACGCTTATATAACTTCATACAAAAGTATACTACAATACATATACAAAAAAAATCTGGATCCCAAAGCTGCCACGCGTCGTGGCTATCCTTCGTCTTTTTCTTCTCAATAATCGATATCGATTAACGTTGCGGAATACAAATGAAGAGTTAACGATCATTTGATCGCTTTAAGATTACTAAAAATTTTGATATTGGCAGATTGGCTTGTAAGAAAATTCAATACCGTCAAAAGTATTATGTTTGATGTGCGTTCCGTTTCTTTCCGTCTCTCTGATCTAACAACTGATTGCAGATTCAGTTGCATGAAACGACAAACGCAATGCGGAAAGCCATGACGCGTGGCAGCCAAAGAAAACGCTCATATTCGAAGAGTAGTATCTACTCTAACGACAAATAAAAAAAACGAAGACGCGCAATAGCGGATGATAATATTCGTTCAATCGAACTCGAGCATGCGATCCGTGAAAAAGAATCGATAGCGATCGCGATAATGCGCGTTATCTTCGCGCATCACATCGGCACGTCTGGCCGAGATTTTCAGATCGACCTGCTCAGGAAATATTCGCGAAACACGGACGAATACCTCTCTCTGCTCGCGCAACGTGCATCCCGAGGACAATTATTTGTAACAGGATTAGCGATCTCTTTTTACGTGAAAAATGCTCCATACAAACCAATGATGCGCATTCTGTTTATCTTCCTTCTTCCTCATTTTTTCTCTTGACTTTTCAATAACTGTTTAATGCCTTCTCGATCATGCTTAGTATTTCATTATTTTCGCTATAAGAAAAGTCGAAATCTGCGATGTTCATTTCGGTGTCGGACGGTAAGTCGATTAATGTCTGGTCGGGGAAATCCTGAACGAAGTTCACGAAATCCTCGATCTTGATTCGACCGATGTCGCGACCGAGGGACTCGTCCGCGAGGAAGGTATCTTCTAGGATGATCCCCGTGGTGCCTGTCGTCGTCGTTGTAGGAATAGACGACATGATGGACGATTGCGGCATCAGCATCGTCGTCGGAGCGGCGGCATTCATCGTCATGGGCTCCCGCTTCATGTTGAAATTCATCGGCTGTCGAACGGAGGAAGGCATATTCATGTAACCGCGGTTGTCCGTTCGCATCATCGACGCCAACAATATGTCCTTCGAGGCGAAACTGGTTTGATCTAATTCCAACTTGGGCTCCAGCTTCGGTTCCAACTTTGGTTCTTGCTTGATCTTGATGGGCGCGACGTTGCAGACCGCAATGTTATTGTTAGACGTGATACTCTCGAGATTGTAGCTCTCCTCGCCGTAGAAAGCGGACTCGGGTGAGTCGGGAGTGTCGCAGGTCGGGCTGGTCGGCACCTTGGCGGCGACTGTTGACGGTGCTGAAGTGCAGTCCACATTCGAGTGCAGCATATGGCGTGGCGTCTCCATGGGCGTTTCCAAAGTGTCTAGAGTCAGCTCGATGGGTTTGGAATTCGACCTGGACATCGGCTTGACATTCGCCTGGAGCCTTTTTATCGGTTTCTTCAGCGTCTGCTGTTGGGTGTTGTTGTTATTATCGTTTCTGGTCCTGGCGACGTGACTAGCAGCGGGCGCCGCGGAGACCGGCGACAGCGGTGGCAAGGACGAGCTGACCAGCATCGAGGCCGGGCTGTTCGACGGTGTCGACAACATCGGCGACGATGGTGATGGGGAAGGCGACGATGACAGCGACGGTGATGGCAATGACAAAGATACCGATTTCCGCGGTCTCTTCCTCTCTTTCGCCTTCGAAATCTCGACAGGTTTCGAGGTCTTCTTCCTGGGTCGGTACTTGTAATTTGGGTACTGTATCTGATGTAGCTGCCTCAGTCGTTCGGCTTCCTCTCTGAACGGCTGCTTATCCTCCTCTTTTAATAGCTTCCACTTCTTTCCTAGTCTTTTACTGATCTCGGCATTATGCATATCCGGCTGATCCTCGCAAATCTTCCTGCGCTCTATCTGCGACCAGACCATGAATGCGTTCATGGGTCGCTTGATGCGATTAGGATTGTTCTTCTTCGTCTGTAACAAAGAAATCAGAAATGGCATTTGTTTATTCCCTTTCAATTCGTCATCCTGATTTAATTAATAATTTTAGAAAATCCTTATATTTAGCTTTTTTTTCTTATGTCGATAATCGTTAATTAATTCCGTAAGATATTTCGTAAGATAATTTTCATAGTCGATATTGCGACAGTACTGAATTCATCGCGATAAATCAACTGGCAGATTTATATCTTAGATCAGGTCAGTCACAGAATGCTGCCGAAAATACTGCTACGTTGAGAGGAAATTTTATGAGTCATATCGATACCCGTATATTTAACTTGCTCGCTAACCACGCGTGATTCTCAATCTATGATACATCGAATTGACCGCGTTCTTCGCATTAGACAAACAAGACCCGGAATCGAAGAGCCACATTCGATCGCGTCGAATGTGGGATGCGACGAATGCGGGTCGGCCGTATCTTTTTCTTTTTTTCCCCCCCTTTTCGATCGACCGCGAGCGCCGGGAAGAGCGCTTAAGTACGCGGGGAAAAAGGACGAATGTAGAATGAAGGTAAAATGAACCGGGAGACACGACACCCGTAATAAAGCGAGCGGCTGCTCCCGTTTCGGCATAATTTCCGACATTACGCTACAAAGAAACGGGCGCGACACGGAAAGGCACCTCGCCGCTCCTTGTCACGGAATCAAAGCCCCGAGGAGGTTCGGCCGTGCGTGCGTGCGTGCGTGCACATGCACATGCGTGCGTGCCTGCGTATCGACACGTTATTCACAATTAGCCCGCAGCTGACGGAAGCGGGTGACCAAGGCCGAGCCCGAGAGACACACTCGCATCTCAACTCGCTACACGGTGGTGGCCTTCGCGAGAACTTGACGGAGAGGCGAGCGATCGCGTGCGTGTGCAACGCTCCGGGCTACATGCGCGTCGTTTCGCCGTAAGTACGCACATACACACGTGCACGCAAGCGAGGCACGCATACACGAGCCCGACAGCTCCTGCGTGACAAACCGCGTAAAGACCGTATCACGCTAATCGCTCGCCGAATGCTCTCCGGGTTCGCGATTACGCCGTGTGTGCAGATTGGATCGAGCTTCGGAAATCGCGATTCGCCGGAAAGCTCGATCCTTGCACCGTTGCATCGATCAGACAATGACTTCATCTGCGTTTACATCTGTCGACGTAAATTTTCGACGTACAATTGCGATACGATCTAAACAGGATGTGCCAAAGGTTCTTTTAATTGTAAGCATATACTGCGAGAAGAGCATCGAGCCAATATAGTTCTTAGTTTCGATACAAAAATTAAACATAATATTAGTTAACCAAATTACCTGACTCTAACTAAATAGAGAATCTGATTAACTATTATCTCTATTTAATAAATGGAATAAAGGCAAAAAGCAGACAGGAAAGAGACGATAACGAGCACTTGTGTTAATATTTTTCAAGTGTTTAAAATTTTATTCTTAGATATAATTAGATAATTCTATAGCCATCATTAGATTAGTTGAACTAGCAATTAGAATAATTGGAACGTTAGGTAATTAGAATAATAGGTGTGTTTTATCTCCTCTTTCCTCTCGTTCCTGGCGAGTTTGAAAAGTATTCGCGCAACCGCGTCGTTTCACGTTGATTGAAAAACATCGATAACGAACGCGATCAACATATGGAATGACGAACAGCGTCTCTCTTCCGCAATCGTGATCGCCGACGACGGTAGAGATAGAGATCCATAGATCAAATGCGGCCTGTCGACGCGCGACGTGCGTTATCGCTGGGAAAGGAAGAGGAAGAGGAAAAAGCCGCGCGTATTGTCCTTTTAGGTCGCGCGCAACGTCGAGTCGCAAATCGCGATTCGCGAGAAAAGAAAAGAGCGAACTCGGGGGCCCGGTAATGGGGCACAGACGGGCAGCGGGGGCCTCGAGCCTCGAACTCAAGGATCGCGTCGTCGCTGACGCACAAACAACGACGACGAGCCGCTCTTGTAAATCACCTCGTCGCTTCCTAGTCGCATGGCCGTGAAACACGGAATCGTCATTTGTGCCGCGAAACGTGAGAAAGTTTCAAATGAATATCAAAGACGCGAATATACCCCACCGCCGTCGGTTTCACGGCCGACCCGGACAACTCCCGTGGCGCCGACAATTCCCCGAATGCAGGCTCCGTTCGGTAATGGGCGCGTTAGGTACACACGATGATAATTTCCGGCGAAATAATTGAAAGAACTTTCTAGGAACCACCGGGATAATTCCTAAAGTAATCAAGAACAAAGAGAAAGAGCGAATCTGAATTGGAAATCTATGCGACAAGAATTTTATTATTTAAAAAGACCTTAAAATTCTATGTGGAAACTCTTGAAATATATATTTTAATTTTTAATTTATACACTCTAGTAGCAAGTATTTAAAAGTTTCTAACAATACATGTATAAAATGATGTAACTATGAAACTTTATGATATACCTCCGATTTATATAGTGATATAACATGGCTATCTTTGAACGATAAAAATAATATTCATTGCTTCTTATACCTCGCTATCGCAATTACCCTAATTGACCGTATAAATATCTAGATGGTAATCTCTAATTGGTTAAATGGCCGATAACTATACGGCTGAACGGACCGATCGTCAAGGCTGATTATTTCGGCCCGATGAATTACACGTCACTCGCCGAAACTCGGCCGCGTTTTTCGCGCTCGCGAAATCCGATTTATGTAACACCCGGCAGGGGGACGAACCTGCGGCACGTTCCGCGGAATATCTGGCACAACACGTCGTATATATCGAGGCGGCCTGATCGTTTTGACGAGCTACACGCTGCAAAAATGAGAGAGATATCGCCGACCAGGCGGCGCGCGATCGGCGTAATGGATTCTCTCATCTCAAGTGGCCGCAACGACGCCGGCCCGAACCCCGGGCCTTAATAAAACAAAAAGGAAAACCCATGCCGCTGAGGTGGAGGTGAAGTCGTTGCGTTGCCCCCTGCGGGCTCTCACACCACCGGCGGGGCCCGATAAATCATTATCCTCGCCGACCAGCTTTTACCTGCGACCCGTGAAAATCGTACGAACACGAAACCGCCAAATCGAGCGTGACCGTTGCTCGCGCGAGGATCAGCATCGAAAGTATGGTTCCGAGGGATGCGATGAGGTGGGTGGAGCCCCCGTGTATATTCGAACGAGGCTTATGTAGCCCCGCCATATGTTCCGCTCGCGCTACAAAAGCGGTGCCATTAGAGCAGATATCTGGTTGCTACACTGTTATCTCGATAGATCGGAGAAAATAGTTTATGGACGGTTTTTACTAGCCCGGGCTTATTGCCTGAATCTATCGCCTGCGTCTCAAGGGCCCGGCGGCGCCCCTTGGAAAGTACAATAAAAGCATTGTACGCGTATCTACGGCAAATAGATGTTTATAGCACTGAAAAAAAAGTAATTTCCATGACGCGCATGCACATTTTTACAAGTGATACGTAATATAACGTGTGAATACGTTTCGAGAATGACACGCGCGTCGCAAGATAGTAAAAAAAAAAAGAAGAAGAGTGCGTTTATGTAGATTTTTTTTTTACTGAGAATTTTTTTACTGAGAGTTAGATGATACATATATTCCTGAGCGAAACTCCGTGCGTCTTGCAAAATTCTAACATGGGCGATTTAACGCGATATCATAACGATATCGAGGGGATAAATATATACTGGTTCTTGCGAAAGAGCGTGTGCTCGGCTCCCTTCTCGTATCGGCTAATTTCCCAGGCCGTCTCGCTCCGCGGGCTTTCCACGAAAGAGCGGACCTTGACGCGTCGTTGATGCACGCAGAGGGTCCGGTACGCGCGTTGCGCAACGCGTAATTATCGAAACGCGAGCGGGGGGAGGACCGGGGAGCTGCCCGGTCTCTCCGACCGAGATACGAAAAGATCGCGCGCGCGCGAACGCAAGGGCACCGCATTCTGATCTGCTCGCGATTTGCGTTGCTTATTAGACGGCGGTGTATGTTAATGCACGGCTAACGCCGTGCGTGTATTATACTTTCAGATGTCGACGGTCGACGTACCGGGATTTGCGCGACGGAGATCGCGAGGCTGGATGTAGGTTACGAAGAGGAGAGCCACGCGTCACCTTGCGCGTCGGACTCGCGGTCCGACTTCGCAATTTATATATATTCAGCGATTAGATCTACCGTTAGACGTAGATTAAGAGAATCGGTCGGTTCGGCTTTAGCGTGCGAAAGAAACTCGAGACTCGCTTCCTTGAGATTCTGTCGCTTCGAGAATTTGGCAACTTTTCTCGCAGACGTCAAGCTTAATTTGACGTTATTGCGTGAGATCAATAATCTTTCTTACACCTAATGGCAATATCGTATAATTATGTTGTAGCCGCTAGATATTAGACACGTGTAGGCGGATGGAAAAATACTGGTTCGCGTTAAGCTTGAGTAATTCAGTGTGTAAAAACACTCGCAGGCAAAAGGCTCCCTCCGGGTTCGGTTTGTTTGAAATCACGTAAAGTAAACCGCAAAAATAGGTGAAGTTGCGAGAGCGAGAACACAGTAAACAACATACATATAAAAAAATCATAACTTTATTATAATATAATTATAACTATGTTATAATAATTATAACATTTGTATAATTATAATATAACATTTTTATAAATTTATAAAGTTATTTACAATGTATCTTTTAAGATAAAGAGATACAAAGATACAGCCATTATTATTTTAAGCAATTATAGCAGTTGGAGAATTCTCATAGATTTTCATTAATTTTCGCAGTTCTCTTCAACAATCTTAACTAATTGTAAGTTTCCCACAGTTTCTGAAAAAGTTTAAACGCGCATCGATAAACACGATATTTCCGTTCCGGCAAAAAAGCAAAGTCTTATTCCATAATATCCCTTAACCAATCACGCACGCACATTTCCACGGTTGCGTCTACTCGGCGTTTACATAACATTTCAAATTAATGTTTGAAGCAACCAATTAACAGAAACCATAGACGCGAGAAATTCCCGACGACGTAAGATTTCAGCAGCGCGAGAGAGAGAGAGAGAGAGACCGGGTTTCGAATTGCCGGTAATACACGAAACCGGTGTGCACATACATACATACATACGTACATAGGGGGAAGATCGAGAATCAAACGCGGTAATGCGAGGGAAGGAGAAGAGGCGACGGCGTGTGCCCCGAAAGTAATTTCGTGACGCCCGGTCGTTATTTACGAGCGCTTCTCGCGCGGGCGCTCGCGCGCGCGCTCGCCTCACGGCGGTGCATAATTTCGTGGCGTGCAACAAAGTGGCCGGCTGCTGTTTCTGCGGTAAAACAACCGGCTCGCTTCCGTTGCTGCTGGAGCCCACACTCCCGGGTGCCCTCTCTCGCTGTTGCTGCCCGCCTCTCCGCCCGCCGAGTCCCCGAGCCGATCCGATCGGATCGGCGCGCACGATGGCCGCGTTTTCTCAACGCAGCTGGCCTTGGCCAACCCGCTCGGCTCGCTACCGATCGGAACCTCCGTCGTTAACCCTCCTCGCGCGTATCGATATTCCCCACGCTACCGCCTGCATTTGGAGCCTGGAAAAATCGCACCCTCCTTCTGCCCCTCCTTTCCTGGAGCAGCTCTGCACCTGCGTGCTCACGCATTCTCGTTTCAAAACTACCGTTGTGCAAACAGCGTTCTCGTAAATCGCATTGCCACACATTGAAACTTCCAGCGGAAGGATGCTGCGATCCTGATATTCGCCAAACTCGGAATTCCCGCGCGAGTTGCTTACAACGACAGATTACTTTTGGGCATTTTCAGTTGGAATTGCAGTAGGCGTTTATGTGTGATATAAAGTAACTGATGTAAAGTGCTAAACAGGAAACTTTTAAACGAAAAGATACTAAAAATAACTCCGCTGGAAAGTTACAATTTGCGAGAACGAAGAATATGGTAGACTAGATAGTAGTAGAGAATTTCCATATAAAATTATTATAATTACAATATAATACAATTATATAATTTATAATATATAATATAACCTTTTTAGATTTTTAAAGTTATTTACAACATATATTTTAAAATAGAAGAGAGAATTATCATTTTAAGCAATTATGTATCAATTTATTTCATCTCATAAATTTTTTCGTTATAAATTTCGTTTTATAAGTCAATTTATAGAGAAAAAAAATCTATAAAAGAAGTGGTAGTGAATTGAAACTGAAATTAATACTACATAACTCTGAAGTAACATAAATCCGTAAACATTCAACGACCTGTATTCCGTGGAGATGCGTCACATCCGTAATGTTTACGAAACATCGGACGTGGTAATACCGCAGAAGGATCACGTCGATGAACGATTTGGTAAAACCTGATAACAGAGTTCGGAGCCTCTTTCCGTTTTATCTGTCTTTCATCCCTCTTTTTCTCTCTCTTTCTATCGTCGCGTCGTGTCAAGTCCCCGTCACAGTGATTCATCCAGCTCGCATAAGATTGTAGCACTTATAAAATGCACAACGACGTGTCTGTGCCTGCCAGACCCCTTTTAAGTGCTTTTTAAGTACATCGGCTCTCAAAGAGCAGTCACTGTATTTCTAAAATCATCCTTTCTCCATTCGATGAGCGGAATCATAATTTCTATACGAATTCTAAATTTTTCTAGTAGGTATTTTTTATACTAATTTCAAGAAGCAGTATAGAAGCAAAAGTAGGAAAGTAGTATAAACTAATGATCATATTAGATTTGTATAAATTAGCAAGCTAGTTTTGTAGCCGCAAAATGCAAAACATGCGTTAGTCCATTAGCTCTCAACTTTTGAGATGATAAAATTTCCTTCGCATAAATTTGAGTTCATTACGGTAATTCTTTTTCGCATATAGATAATGTAATTTCTTTATATACACGTGGGCCGTCGCGTCGTCGCGCGTGAGATTTCGAGCTCCTGTTTCTATTAATACCTCAACCTCGTTTAATGGAAATTCACTAGCGATTCATTCGGCCTCTCGCCTCACGAAATAATTTTTTTCTTCTTCGGCGTGAAGAAAAAAAAAACAACTGGCCTCCGGAGAGTTAAAATCAATTCTCCTCCACCGGACATTTGATCCAGCAAACTGTTCGTCTCGGCGAAGGCGAGCGATCGTACTTTCGTTTGACCTTCGCCGACACAATTTACCGCTATGAATCTGTCAACGCGACCTTGCAATAGACATTAATCTCGTCCGATCGACCGTAGAGAGGTCCGGCGAGCGTTAAAGCAATTTTTTTTTTCTTTCATCGTCTCCCCGGCGACACGCGAATGGCTTTTTTCACACCGCAGAAATCTGTTGTAGCGTCGCTTAAGAGACTCGGGGAACGTGATTTCCGGGTCGCGAATCAATCGCACCGTTGTTTTGCCCCGTTGCTTTTTACGCGATACCGATAGAGACGACATTGTGCACCCGATACGGCAATGTCATTGAGATTAGATCGATAGATAAACCGCGCAACGATAGGCAAATAACCGATAAACGCCGAAGACGTCACTTTATCGCGCGTACCAGCGGACTTATTCTGCTGACTATTATCATAAAGCGTAAACACAAATATGTATTAGGGAAAAAAAATATTAAGGACAATATCTTATCGTGCGAACGTATCGTTACCTCGTAGCGATAGCGAAATTTTATCTAAATTTACTTATGAAAAATATATTTAGATAAAATTTAAATAACGCTCTTAAATTTAGATCCGCGACGATACCTTTCGCAGAGGGAAACTTAATGAACCCGTTTGTGTAAGCGCATCTAGTATCGCGCCGTTGAACTAGAAGTGCATACAGATCCCATACAATGTGCAGCTCTGTCCACCGTGGTGCACAACAGAAAAAAAAAATATGCGTGATTATATTTATAGCTGGTCTCTTAAGCGGACCGATCTCGTTGCGAGATAGTCCCGCTTTATATTCTCATAACCGTAACAATAACTCGCACCACCCAAGTAGAGAAATCCCAGTTCTTATCAGGATCTCTTACGGGCTCGCCGTAACTCCAATCTTTACGGCCGATTTTATGCATACCCGACAAAAGACAACTATTTCTCCCGTTCACCGACGGTGACTGCTTTTTCTATTTTTTTTTCCTTCTTCCGCATACGCCTCCTCCCGCGGTATCCAAACGAACTTGCGCGATCCGAAAGGAAAGAAACGGAGGAGGACTATCGTTCTATCGCTCGCATAAGTAAGTGCGAAGTAATTACAACGTGACGTGCTCGCAACTCGTACGCGCTCGCGTAACTTTCGAGGAGCGAAACCGGCGTTCTCATCCCGCCATTTCACTGTCGCTTTTGTAATACCGTTACACCGGTTAGCACGGCATTACGGCATCGCCGATGGTTTCACCGTCGCAGTTAATAATGCTGCGGTAGATAATCCGAGGATGAGCGTAATTAACCCTGGCATGCATGATCTTCTTTTCCAGTTTCGTTTACATAAATTTAAAAAATCGAGAACATGATAGAGGAGTGTTGTGAAATAATTTTGATCTGTGTAGCACTCTTTCTAGAAAATATCTAGAATATTTATTTAAGTTCATATGGTAAAAATAAAAATAAATCATATATGGATAAAAGTACATAATTGTTCAAAAAATTTATACATGTATATTATAAAAATTTAAATTCTGCGTTTATATATATATTTTTTAAAATCTTTTTTTATTCAAATTTTATATCAAATCAAATATGAAAGGAGTCTTGAGGAAGAATTTTGGAGGAGTCTTGAAAAAACTTATTCGATATTATTAATTCAAATTTATTAAATTGGTATCTCTCTCATGAGATGGATTGGTTAAACTCATCATCTCCTCACTTTGTATTGGACCTTTTTCCCCTTTGTATTGTACCTTCGATCTATAAAAATTAAAAAAAAATAAAAATAAATTATTTAACACGTTGACTGCTAAGATAGCCATGAATTATAATTAGTTTGCCTCTGAATCTAATTATATCACTCAGTTTAGTGTAATAAAATAATTATTTTATTTATACGTATGTAAAAAATGATGTTTGTTAAAAAAGTAAATGCGAGTTTTTTCATAGTTGGCAAATGTAAACTTGGCGATGACACAGCACGATATACAAACTACGAGTATTCTCGTAGTTCGCAGTCAACGTGTTAATAATAAAAAATAAAATAAAATAAAAAAAATGTGAAATAAAATTTTCATGTAGCATGCGGTTTTTTATCACCCAGAAATTATCTAATTATTAATTATTAACTTCTCTCAACAACACTAAATTTTTTCTTTAATATATTTTACATGCAGTTTAACACACAATCCAGTCATTAAGCATTGCAATTACAAATCTTCACCTATCCAAATTATACCTTCAACTACCGCTTAGATTTCATAACTTCTACATTAGTCTAACTGAATGAAATATACAGATATATACTTTAATCGCACAAGAAAATCGCGTTATTTCGACGTGACACGATTGACGCTAAACATGACACGGGCGCGCCGCTCTCAATAATCATTTTCGTAAATAGAATAACCGTGCGAGCTCGAAATGTCACGTTCACGCGTACGCGTGCGGGGAAAGTGGCAGTGATTTGCGTTTCGCTTACGCATCACTACGCCAGTAGCGCTGACCGCCGCTCCGCCTGGTAATCGTGCTCGTTCACGATGAAAACGCGGGGTCTTTTTTCCAATCGCGCATCACCGGATGCGCTTCCCAGAAAACATCCGACTTATCCATCCCTCCTCCCCCCGCCGCCGCGTTATCACGCGAGCTTTCCGTGAAAGCGAGCCGATCCGCGTATCCGCTCGTTGCTTTTTACTCCCGATAGCAGAACCCTTCCACTTCGTGAAACGCGCGAGATCGATGGAGTCTGTCCCTCGATTAAAATTCTACGCTACGGCTGTTCGCGTCGTTGCGGCGACAGGGGGCGGGGAGGGGGGGGAGCGCCCTAAGAAACGCGTTATCTCGCCGTCGCGTTCGCCGTGATTACTTTCAATCGCTTACCGGTTGCAATATCTTTTTAGATGAGCGAGCAGATATGGATGTAGCGAAAATAACCGCATAAGTAGCAAAGTTCAATGTAATTCGTCGATCGCAGATGCAGAAGATCGATATTTTTCGACGACTCGGGATCCGGCTTATTCGTCGCGGGAATTACGTTCAATGTCGACGGCGAGGAGAGGGCAGGCCACGTATATTTAACGGTAAACCCGCGCGGCGTGAAACTAACGAAACTCACGTCACGCGAATGCCGGCAGCACGCGTTCGACTTCGAAATCGTCGTTAACGTCGGTGCGCGCTTGTCTCTATTAGAAAGGCTCGCGTATACCGTCAAGGCTACAGGTAATCGGGATAATTTGATGGGATTGTACCTATCAGGAAAGGAGAAGGCGGACGAGCAGCGGCGAGGGGAGGTCGGGAGGAGGGAGACGAGGCAGGCCAGAGAGGCCGAGAGCAGTCAAAGAGAAGTTCAGAGGGCCAATTTACCGGACGAGATTAAGCCCGCGAGAAAAAGAAATTGGAATCGAGACGAAAATTACGGATCCCACGTTCCCCGCCGAATCCTTTTCTCGTCCTTCCTCGCGCCGCGTCCCGACACACACGAGCAGTTTATTTCCGAGGCGACGTAAATCAAACGTCGAAAAATACGCACGGCAATATTGGTCTAGCGGACGTGATCGCCGTGCTGGGGGAATCAAATTCAAAGTCGGACGATGTTTCTGACCGACGTAATCTTAACTTTTGCGAACGGAGACAAGTAGGTTCACTTGACGAGCTTAATGTCACGTATAATACAGATAATACAGATTTTTAAAAGTTTTGATTTTTACTTCAGCAAAGCGCTCAGTGACAAACGTTAACGTTTCGAGACATCTCGAATCGTACGATCTTTTACGTACGATATTTCTCTTTTTTTGCCGTCGCGCATTCCAGACGAGCATCATGACGCACTTGTTGCGGTTTTACGCGAGTTATTGCGAGGCGGATGCAACGAAGATTTGATAACACGCAGTGCGACGTTACGGCATGTCAAGAGAGATTAAGATTGGCTAACGCAATTGCGCTGCAGCATGATCAAATAGTTATCAAATCAGATAGAAAAAGGAAAGATCCTATATATTTATTTTTTTTAGATAAAACGATTATATATTATGAATCATTCTCATGTCATTTTTATATTATTATTAAATCCAATATTAATCTCTCCTGTTACGATGTTCAATAACGATTTGAAATTGACCTCTTGCGGTAATTCAATAATGCAATAATACTAACTTGACAATGTAACTTGGCGTAATTATACGAAAAAGAGATACGATTTAAATTCGCATCTCTCATGCACGGGTTAAGTAATAGGACCTCCAACGATCCGCGAAACTACGGATGCTGGAGCTGAATGCTCGACCGTTCGTATTCTCGATTCGTGCTTACTGAATTCGATCGATCGGTTGAAATGGATGATCGTGGTGCAACCGTTGAATTACAGCCTCTCGAACGATTGCGGCGCGGCGTGGCGCGGCGTGGCGGCCGGAGTCGTGCGTGCGAAATCAAAAATCACGACGATGACGCGATCGATCGATTATTCCGCGCCGCGAACGGATACTCGTACCGTGCCCGCGTACCGGGGAATGTTATTTTCCCCGGAGCGATACAAAATACATAACTGCGCGGAGGACTACCTGGACGGACCGAACTCTAGAATTAGAGACCTGAGTCATTAAAGTCCCGAAGGATAATTGACTGGTCTCGAAGGAGATTCGAGACCGGGGGACCTACTGAGAAAAATGTCGGTGTATCGACCAGAACTCCAAGTAATTACGCGTACGAGGGAGGAATATCCGGTTCGTGTATCGGGACTCGGGAAGCAGAACCGACGTCTGGAAATATCTACGAATTTTCACGCGAGCCATATGGCACCCTGTTCGTCGCCCACGAAGGAAAGGCGGTCACGCATACACGCACGCCGGAAACGCATGGGTTTAAAAGTGAGGATGTGTTTTAGACGCTGCATGGGTCCCGAAACCGTGCCTGAGAACTTTCCTTTGAAGTTTTTTTTTTTCCAAGCCGTCCTTTTCGCCCGAGATCTTTCGAGGAAAATTCCGGAAAGGATTAAATTAAACTGATTAAGCGAAAAAAAGATTGAAAATCCTCTTTCCAATTTTACCTTATATTTACCTTTTGATTCTTATATTTTTGTACCTATTATATCTGATAATATTCATTTTACTTCGTAATTGCAAACTCTCGATATATTTTATATTTTACGTATGCTAAACGTCCCCCTTTTTTGGCAGCAAAGGACAGGAGACTAAATACGCTTCTATATTTAGAAAACGGCGGATTTCTGTCGGTCGGTCAAAGACACTGCCGCGAAAAGACTTTGCCGATCGATACATAAACACGAAGAAAAAAAACACTGTTTATAATATCTCGAGGAGACAGGTCTCGCAAAACAAACATCGGCTGGCCGATATTTTACGTTTTGCCTAATGCGTTATCTCAATGTACTATCCCATTCCACGAAAAAGGAGTTTTAGACAAGTCGATTATTGCACCGAATCGTTAGGCGAATCACTAGATTGAGCTGATCGGCGGGACTTCGCCTTTACGGTTGTTCCACTTTAAAATAACGTCTACCGCTCGTTTCTCCGCAACCAGACAGATTTCTATCATCTTTGCGATAGATTGCAAACATCAAAATCAAGACATATAATTCCTCCGATTTAATATTTTGTTTTATTTTTTTATAAACAACGATTATCGTGTGCGCAAAGAACGGAAATTAATTTTGACACGAGTGAACTTTCGTCGCTATTAGAGCAGCTTAATGGACAATCTGATAGAAATCACGAAAGGACGCTTTCAATTACACGAAAAAACATGGGAAATCGCCCGGCGAACAATTTCGTGCGCGCGGTGTTTCGAGAAATCATCCGCGCTCGTCGTTTCCAACTGTGTAACTAACGCGATCGTCCGTCGTAAATTCATAAAAGTCGCATCGATGAATACGAATGAGAATACGCCGTGAAGCAATAAATTTCGTTAATACTAGAGATTTATGTACTTCGCCACGTGCGCCGATAAAAATGTAGTTTACGGCCCACTTTGAAGAACGCGCGCGCGTTCCTTCGACGTTATTAACGATATCGCGAGCGTCATTTTGCGCTATTTTCGCCGGTCGAACAGCTCGTTCCGCCGGGGTCGCGCAGGGAAAGCGTTCTCGGGACATTAATCCGGCTTAAGGAAGACCTTCGATGCATCCGTGTGCAGCAATATTTGGCGGTGAATCTGTGACGAGACTAAACAGCGCGCTTTCGAAATTTTTACCTGCGCCGCTTTCAAAATAAACAGCTTGACCCTCATCACATGCGCATTCAAAGTTTCAGACTAGTGCTCTCTGTTGAACATGCAGTCTTTTTTTCTCCCTTTGATTACCAGGTATTATTAAGAGGTTTCTTTGCGAAGAAGGAAATCGCAGGTAAATATGGTCAAAATCCCGAAAAACATTCTTACTCCACCACACAGAATTCTATTATAGATGCGAACGAACCCAACCGTGGATTAATTTAATAACCGGATCGCAGGCTACGTTTGAATGCAAAGTAAATCTTGTTTAATGCGAAGTGATTTTTATCTCGACGTTCACAAACGCGATACAGGATGTGACTGTCGTGACGTTAACATCTTGCGACGAATCACAGATTACTCGGTTTCCCCGAATATTGACGATGATTTTAGTTTCCTGACGATTCTATATCGTCTCAAAATTTGCTTTTGTGCATCTTGATGTGATTCCATTTTCGACAGTTCCAGATTTATAACTAGTGTCCGTTTAAAAGAAAATATCGTCTGAAACTTCCAAAGTTAATGCGAAAAAAATGTTCGAAAAAATGAAGGATTTAACTGCAGATGGTAAATAGAGTTATCTTCTTATTGTTCTCAAACGGACGCTAGCCGTGATGAATGAAATAAATATAGTGTAGAAAATATAATGAAAATGAAATTCTTTTCAAAAATTGACATTTTTATCATGCTCCTTTCAAGTTTTTACTCGACTTCTTAACATGCTCCTTTTAAATGTTATATTTAGAATTTCCAAAAAATAAAATTTTTTTACAAAGATGCAAGATCTAATTCTTCTTACATCTCTTTTTTTAGTCAGGTTTCAAATTTCTTGAAAGCTTTTTTCAAGGCATTCTTAAATTTTTAGATCAGAGTAGCCTTGAAAAATGACATTTCTAACATGCTCTCTCCCAAATTTGCCATTTTTAAGATTTGTTAAATGCAAATTTAAAATAGGTTTTTCTTTATCGGGCATTTTCATTTTTTTTCCACTGTATGTTTCAAGTGAAAATTATGAAAACCCGCTCAAATAATCCTATTCAAGACATTTAAACAGATAAATTTAGAAAAATTTGAAAAATGATCTCCTCTAATGAAATAACGGTGAAATTCTCACGAGGAAATGTGCGGATCTCCCGAGATTACAATTTCGAGATTCCTGAATGCGTTTCCCCGCGCAATGAAAATCATAGTCTATTGTAATTACCTGAGTAGCATCCGAATACGGCGTGCGAGAATCCTTAGTCACACGTAACGATCCAAACATGATGGACCCTCCCGAGGAACTCGAGGGGCTCTCTTGCTGCGTTGGCACCATTTTCGGGCCGGTTCCGAAAGAACTCCACGTACACTTCACTTCAATTGAACAACGACGTCAAGTCGGCGACTCGCATCACAATCCCGCTTCGCGCCTCGCCGACGAAAGGACTCTCGAGAACAATCTCTCGTCGTTTACCCTCGTTACTCGTGATCGATCACCCCCTCGCGGTATCTCTCTCACTAAATCCGACGCACCTTCGCGTACGTCGTCGACAAATTCCGATGATTCCGCGGCGCGAGATGATACAATCCAAAAAGGAAGAAAAAGCGAGAGACAGCTCGCTTTTGCGAAACAGAACTCGCGACGTGCGTCCAAAGGTGAGCGCTTCGCTAAACGCTTGGCGAAAAATTACGAAAGTTCGTAAACACGCAGTGTCTCCTCTTTCGTGAGCGCGACTCAACTGTGGCCGGTGGACCGTGTTACGCGTCGCTGTTCCGCCGGATTGTCACCACCGGTAGGACACCTCCTCCTCAGCTTACGCCGCGGCTTATCTGGGCAAGTAAACGCGACGACTCGTACGGCCGCACGTATATTTCCGCAAGCCACGTGCTCGCCGAGCAGCGGAGATAAGAGCGCGCGTTAGCCTTTCCGTCGCTCGAGTGGACTCCCTTTCAACTTTCCGCCTAGGCTGTCCGTCCCGGGTGTCCCGGATATCGACGACGTGCACGCGCGTACGAAGACTATTTAAACGTGATGGGCTCCTCTCACAGTCGCTCGACGATCACGAACTGACATCCTCGCCCGCTCCCGAGGTGAAACGTTTCAATGCTCGCTCCACGAGCGTTCATAAGCTACTGACTGCATCGCGTGATCGGCCAGCCGAGTCTATAGCTCAACGCTCAGCTGTGAGGACTATCCCTACCACCGGTCGCGGCCGCACCGAGCCGACCAATCCGCATCTGGCGAGCTCCCCGCCTGTCCCTCCGCGTCCACTGCATCTCCGTCCGCCGCTCGCACTCACTCCGCCGCGCTACGCCGAGCTGCGCGCACGCATACGCATGAGTGCGTCGCTCGCCTGCCCGTCTATCCTTAAACCCAATCGCTAAACAGCCACTGTCAGTGTCAAACACGGTCGCAGCTTCTCACCCCGTCCAGCGCGTAGCGCTATCATTTTTTTTTGTTCCTTTCTCTTCCTCTCTCGTCGGACCTTCGAGATTTTAACGGAGGAACCGTTATGATAATTACATTAGTTTACAGTTAAAAATTATTTTAAACCAGATAATGTGTTTCGTATAGATTTTTGAGTGTTGAAAACGTTGCTGTAAACCAAATTTCACCATCACGTCAAGTTTCGAAAATAAGATTGAATGTGTAAAAAATGCCTTTTTTGTGATATTTGAGATATTTTTTTGTAAAAAAGTTAATGTCTGGAAATTTTGTCTCATATGGGAATATGAGAAGTAGTTCCCAGCTTTAATCTTTCATAGCATGGCTATAAAGTAACAGATTGAAATAAAAAAAAATGCATTTTACAGGGGATGAACAATACATTCGTAACATCTGATCAAAATTTCCAGATATTATGAGATAACGTTATTTTTTTTTACAAGAAAATGTTAAATATTACAAAAATGTAATTTCTTACACATTAAACCTGAATTATTTTGGAAACCTGATGTGCTGTTGAAATTTGGTTTTGGTATCGTTTTTTTCAGCACTCCAAAATCTATAAGAAACTTTGGCTAGTTTTAAATAACAAAAAAAATTTCTTTTGTTAACTATGTAATCTTGACGAGTCGAATTATCCTCTTTAAAGAGAGAAGAGATGCATAATTTTTGCCATTAAAAAAAATTGTAAATTACTTTGCATTTATACGAAAATTTTATTCTCGCACGATCCTGAGAATCGTGAAATTAAACCTGATTACCTTGCAAGTTTTATTTGAGAGAAATTTTCAATTTAATATACTTATTCATGGGATGACGCGTGGCTTCGTGCTAACGCGAGTGATTAATATCGGAAAGGTCCAAATCTTGGGTTCAAATCCCAGTGGTCCCTCATCTCGTATACATGTCATTTTCAGTAGTAAGTCACAGAACTTTTTATGTGTAGGTGACACTAGGGACTATTATACCTAGCCGTCCGTCTTATACTACTACTACTACTTACTACTTATTCATACTTATTGACAGAAATCGATTTTCAAACTGATAAAAACGTAGGTGTCCGAAAGAAGAATTGATTCAAACAAGAAAACGCTGTTTAAGACGTTATTCGGAGGTCGTTTTGAAGCTACGGAGGTTAAATTAACGGTTTACGATTCAAATTTCTCCTGCGCAGCATACACACGCCTTCGCCAAGATATATTATCTGGCATACGTAAGGACGCATTCAAAAGCCCGTCATATGAGAAAGTGCGCGCCGCGCTGATCGTAATCTCTTAATTTCGCATGTTTTTACGCCCCCGCAGGCGCTGCATCCGAGTATCCAAACCGGTATAACGCGATATTCGCGGTCGCGCCGGGTTTTGCGGCCAGGATTAAACTAATCGCGGGAAGATGCAAGGACATCGACTATCAGGTCACTCGCTTTCATCTGCGCCTTCCCACCGAGTATTCCTGGCCTCTTATCTTATCTAACGTTTGAGCTTTAAACCAAACTAAAGAGGGTTCGGATTTTGTTTTCCATTCGCTTCGACCTCCGACTCGTTGCTGCTAACACAAACACTCGGACTTGAATCCTCATTTTAACCCGAGAATAATTCTCGCGATTTTACAACGTAATTTTCATTTGCATTTTATACACAAGATTGAAATACAAGATAATTAGTCACAGCAAGATAAATCATATTTAATGTAATTATATAATTAAATCTATCCGTTGTCGATTCTGCTGCAAGATAACACTAATTTACAAAAAAAAATTTTTTGTTTTATTATTTAGAACCAGCCAAGGTTCTTATAGATTTTTTAGTGAATATCATATGGGAGAAGTCCTTAGCTTTAATCTTTCATAACATGACTATAAAGTAACATATCGAAATAAAAAAAATGCATTTTACTGAAACTAAACAATACATTCATGACATCTGATCAAAATTTCCAGATAACATTAATTTTTTTATCTTATTTGGTTTAAAATAATTTTTAGCTGTAAACTAGTGTTATTAAATGAGCATGTCTGTAAATTGGCCGTTGCGTGAATTTCCTTATCACTGTTTATGCACATTGTTTAGTTTATATAGCGCGCATCCAAGTGATCGTGGGACTGTAAAAATGATTTCTTCCTGCTTCACGTTGCGTATTAAAGTGCACGGATACGGCGTCGTAAAAGAAAAAAAATAGCGAGTGTGGTAGACTTTACGCGTAAACAGGTTTAGTGCCAATCAGCCCCGGATATTCTTGTTTCCTTGAATATAATGTTCGACGCACCGCGCCGTGCCGTGCCTAGGGGAATTGCATAATAGTATTCGAATCACATTTTCCATTCTCATAGAAAATCTTTGGAGCCGCATTAGCCTAGCCAAGTGTTCTGCACGGTTTGTCCCACCTGGGGACACTTTGTCTACTTTTCATTTTACGCAAAAACAGCAATCGAGTTAATTTGTCTATTCAAATAAAAGTGCAATAATGATATGCTGAATTATTTTATTTATGCATTACACGTGTTCTGTTTCTATAGAAATGATAATATCACGGAAGCCTTATATTCAGACAGCTGGAGTCTCGCAATAATTTCTCGAAAGAAGATTGGTATTCATAAACTGACTTAAGTAATTTAAGATGCTAATACGGCTCTATTGATCTACAACATTTTAAAATTACATTTAAATACAAATACATTTAAAATAATTTTATTATAAATATAAAAATAAACTCCTTTTAGAGTCTATTTTAATCTTTATTGAATATGTCTGTAAGTCTCAATAGAAAATAAACTAAATTTAGTGGATTAAATATTCTTTCGAGAAGACATTAGACTTTTGTAAATAGAATTTAAAAAAATTTTTTAAAAGTATTTATCGGTTCCATTACTCTCATTTCAACCTATCTTGCTCTCATCGAAAAGCAACAAATGTTCTACGTCTTATAAATAAAACAATAAGATACGTTATTCAAAGTGACAATAATCGTTTGTAATATCAACTTGCGTTTCACGAGAATCCGAATTATTGAGAGAAAGCTTTTTGAAGCTCAATTCCGCGATTTACACGACGGCCACCGCTCTTCGATCGCGCCGCCCTTCATAGAAGTCGAGATTATTTTTTTCCGGTAAATGCCCCGATCTATATAAATGCAGTACGGCAAAAGGCGCGGGGTATGTGTGCGCTCGCCGGTCGTTTCGCCTACAATGTATTTTTAGTAGCCACGCCAACATGGGACGGGACGGGGATGGGGACGGGGACGACTCTCTCGTACACGCGAGCGAGACGCTCGGGGCCGTCCAAATTCTTTATTTTGTGCAAACACGTCAAGAGAGGCGCACGCTGAAAGTCATACAAATATAAACCATATATACTGCGGGCCTAACGAAAGTCTTTCGGCGAAAACGGCGGATGCGACGAGCGGCGTCTGCCCGCCGTCTTTCACGGCTTGCGAGCCGGGGCCGAGTCGCTTTCGACGAGGAAGCCTTGCGCAACGCGATCAGCCCGTGAACCGGAGTTCCCATGCTATCAAATAAAAATCGCATCCTCCGACGCGACGTTTCAGACATGACGATTCCCCCTCGCCTTCCGCTCGCCTCGACGCCTTCCTTTTTCACGGACGGAACACGGGGCTTGGATCTCTTAATTTTTGGCAGAGCGACAAGCCGTTTACACCCGCGAATACGTCGTTCTCACCTGGCTAGAGAGCCCCGTTTCTTTTTTCCTCTTATTTTACGTCACTGTCAAGGTTAACCCTTGAATATAGGTCAGTTCAGCGAAATAGACCATTTCTGCGAAACGAGCGTTATTATTTTCAAGACCAAACCGTCGGGTTTCATAGAGCACTTTTTTTCGGAATTGATTAGTCCATCAGTTTCTACGAGCTTCAAAAATAACATTTAACTAATCGTGTCGATCTTGTATCAACTTCGTTTTCTCTCGTTTGTTTATTTTCTGTAGAAAATTTATCTTTTTTTATTTCAATGTGAGATTTCGGGACAAAAGTGACGCTTACGTATCTACATGAATAGAAGATAATCTATAGCGGATCAATAGAGGATCAATACTCTTTCCGCGCGTCGGTTTCTCGGAATCGCACGATTTACCGGTAGACAGGTAACGAGAGACCCGGGATCTCGCCGAAAGAGGATCGGTGCGATCGAAGGAGAATGGCGAGACGTCTAGGATTCGGCGGCAACGTTCGTATTTCAAGAGCCAACATAAAAGCGATATAGGTCGGCGGCGATGATGGCGGTGGCGGTGGCGGTGGCGGCGGCGGCGGGGTTCGATCCACCCAAGGCCCCGAACGTTAGGTCCCCGCCGAATCGAGGCGAAGCAAAAAGGAAACGGTCTCACCGGGCTCTCTCTCTTTTTCTTTCTCTCCCTCTCTCTCTCTCTCTCTCTCCTCGCTAACGGAAAAAAGTATCGTCCGGCCCGATGGGTGCGGTCTCGTCGCCGCTTTAACCGGATGCTAACTGCAACTTGAGAATACTAAACGCCCGATGTTGGATGCCGCGCCGATGTGTTTACGAGAAGTGCACCGCGATACTGCCCGCGTCCTATACGCAGTTTCAGCCTCATTTCTCCTCGACGCGATAATCATCCACTAAAAAAATATCTCATTACTGACCGGCATCGTTACCGATGTTCCTCGTGTGTGGATTTGTGAAGCACGCACTCGTTTGCCGAGCGTGCAGCTGATGCGTGTCGATATCGGAGATCTGGCTTTGATTTTGCTTAATTTTAAAGCGTAACGAAAGAAGCGTTACAAATGTTACCGGAAGACTCAACTTTTAATTGAGACACTTAGAACAAGGAATTTGGTGGTGTAAAGATACAGAAGAAATTTTATCATTGTTTATTGTTAAGTGTTGTGTATCTTAAAAATGTTTAACGCACTCTAAATACTAGAATGTTAAGAATGTTCTTAGATTACTAACAATTGCTGATACAAGCTACTCTGTCCTCAGATTAGAGTTTTTTTTTCGACTCTCTCGCGTAATTTTGATCGCTCGTAGTACATCAGAAAACATAATTCACTCTCCAGAGAGAAAGAGAGAGAGAGATACACGGATTTTTCGCTGACCCTGTTTAGCGCAATCCTAATCGCTCGTATAAACGCGTAATAGATTTTCCATTCCGCACGCGCGTTAAAAACATTATAAATAGCCGAGCGGGGAGATAACGCGTAATTCTTTTCGATCGCGCCGCGCCGGGACGCGTGTGTTGAAATCAATCAATGTTAAGCAGGGTCAATAGTCATGCGGTGGTACGCGATAAGGCTCAAGATCGGGAATTATCTGCGCGCGGTAAATACATTTAATCCCGATAGCTCGCGATGCATCGTCCTCGCCGCGATGCGATTCTCAACGCAGACATTCTCGAGCGCGACGTTACACAATGTAAGAGCGAGCTTACGCACGTCGCGCGATGCGTACACGCGCATTATCATAAATTATATTTAATCGCAACAGCGCGAGATTTAATGCAATCGTACATATAACACGATTATATGTTTGAACGGCAATTAGTTTCCATTGCTTAATTCATCCAGCCGCGGCACTTTCCATGTCGGGCTTCGATTTATGTAATTACTATATGCCCACTTGGGCCTTCTCAAGCTCGTTTACAATGTAAAAAAATCTTATCATTTTTATTTAACAGAAGTTTAGCAAAAAGTAATTAATAGTTGGGTGTACAAAAGTTGGGAAATTATTTCTCGGACTGTCACAGTAATTCTGTTCGTAGCTAATGATGAGGTTTGACTACAGAATTAGGCAAAATGTTAATTAAAAAATAATAAATACATGTTGAAGGTTTATTTTAATAGATGGATTTTAATTTGGATTATAAAGCTACAATCTATAAAGCTAAATTAAAATACGTATATGTTCGATACAAAGTCTAAATCTTGCACGCTCTATTAGATTAAGGCAAACATTTAACTCCGGAAATGCTTCTCTATCATCGGAATTAACGTCAACAATATCGAGACATTCTGCGTATGATGCAATATCGGTGAAATATAGCGAAACCGCAGAACGTGACGAATGCGGAGGTTAAAAACCTCAGCAGTGTCCATGAAACGGATAGAAAAGGCGATGCGCCGTGATTTCGACAACGCGAATGACGCAGCTGATTTCGCGTTCGCACGCGAAAGTACATGCACCTCGATTTTCCACGAAAGCGATTCGGCGTAGGACGGGTTATCATCATTTCGACATCGACGAATATCTGACTTTGATTAATCCGTTAGGATCCGCGACAGACTCGGTGTCAAGATAACGCCCGTCGATAATACCATCGTTCAATCGGGCATTTGCATCGTATCTTTATGTATGCCATATATCATGAAACGCACGAACAGAAAGAGTTGAATTATTGGCTGGTTGAAAAGAGTTGAACATACTAATTGAGAGATGTCGAGAAAACGGCTATGAAAAAAATCCTGTAAAAAAACTTGGCTACCTGACTGCTTGGTTCGAATTATCAAGTTTTAACAAGAAATCAGCGTAAACTACAAATAATTACTGTGTGTGTTGACAGAAACACATATGTGAAGGATAGTCATGCGAAGAAATAATTCTAATAATTATAACCGAGCGTTGTATAATGATGATAAACAAGTTTTACTAGATATCTATTTTTTTTTCGTATTGATTTTCTCGTACAGCGAACATGAGATTTTCATATGATTCATACAATTTCAAGAAATCTGACATTGGTACACCTATATATAATTATGTATCGTCTAATTGTAAGTCTCTATGCGGCTGAGCGTTTTGTTAAAATTTTATTCCAACTAGATTTGAAAACAGCATATGATCCACAGTAGTTACCAAGCTTAAGCTCCTAATAAGGTAAGGTCTCCTAGTCACCTCGTCACCTGTCACCCTCTCCACCGTCTGTTCGACCAAAGTCGAGAAAATTTCTATAGAGCAGCGATACCTTCGACAGACCTTTTTCGGAAAAAATACGTTAAATCTTGGAAAATGCCACGCCTTATAGAAGCAGTATACACCTAGCCAGGTACCTGCGATTCTCGGATATCCTACCTGGATCTTTAAACGTCCATCTTTTTCGCCAATAGCTGCAGCCTTCGAGATTCACCCAACTAAGTTTAACAAATCCATAACAATGCAACGATGCCAGGTACGCGTTGTAGTGAGAGAACAATACAATGCAGGGATGCAGCTTGGCTCAAAGAAAACTTTTCAATGCAACAAAGATGTAAGGTACATACACGGTGCGATCGTGTGCCAAAATATTCAAAATGTGGCAAAAGAAATTTCGCATATGGAAATAGTACTCGATATTCTCTATACTGCTTAATGAATTTTATTTTACATCGATTCATCCAAAACATTTTTAGCTTTTAAACACAGACCTCTTATCTGTATTTTGATGTTCTGCTAAAAAAAACATTCATCTAAAAATATACATTCTTATCAGAAAATGTATTAATGTATTTGTATAAAAATAATTGATTGAATTTGTAAGCTTCAACGTGTAATTTGCGTATACAAAAAATATATACGTAATTTTAGAATCACGATTCTTTCAGTAGTGATATCTGCCAATTTGTGTTGTATCTTAAGGATTTCTCTAAGGATTTAAAAAAAGATATTTTTCTCCACGTGCGGTGTGGGATCGTCGTGGAATTGTGTCAATCGAGTAAACGTTCCATCGCTTCCGTGGCGGTCCCGACGGCTCCGAGTTAATTTTCAAGAAGACACGCTTGACGACTTAGCTAGAGAGGCGGTCGGACCGGCACCGACATAGGTCACCAACGAAAACGTAAGGGGCCAAATGCTAATTCGGCGCGGGCTGATTGCGAGACGAAGCTGGGTTGCCATGCGAAGCGAGCCATTAACATGTAATTGCTTTCCACGAATCCACCTACTCGCGTCCAGTTGCTTTTGATAAAGCTAATTGCGGGTTTGCCCACGCTAATGTCCATTCACGAATATCCTACAAAGTAGGTAGGTAATGATACCCGCCGGTAGAGGAATAATGCAGGTATTTCTCTCGCGGAAAAAAAAGAGATGTAGGAAAAGAGAAGATGAAAAGAGAAGATGAAAAGAAGAAGATGAAGAGGAAAAGAGATGATGAATCCTGTTCGAGCGCGGTTGAAAAAACAACGAGAGATTTTTACAAGAAGGAAATAACGTAAGGACGAATCTCGAGAAGATGTAAATGCGACCTAAAAGTACCTTGACATAATTACATAAAAAGTAGATCGCTGCGAATTTTGTGAAAAAAATTTAATTTATCTCAAAGCTGTTTTGAAATTAAAAAAAAACAGCCACACTGCGTTATAGAGATGTTATACTTCTTTTCACTTTCAATCTGCATTTTATTTAAATTTTATTTCGCGTATATTATAATATTATAGGATTATAATATTTTATTCTATACATATTCTATTCTATTTTAAATCAAACAAACATTCTTGTGTAAAGAAAATGTTATTGTATTTTTATTGATGGCCAATTTCTTTCGATGTTTAGAATATCGACATTTCTCGTCCCGTCATTCTCATATTACAGGTGCGATTTATCTTCGAGATCCGCGCGCGTGCGAAGCAAGAAATTTCCTATTATGTTCTAGCAAATTAATAAATCGCATCTAATCATACCGCTCGGACGCAGTTATCGCTGATGTCTCGCGCGCTACTACGACAGCGGCGGGAAGAGGCGAGAGGCGGAGGAACGCCGATTCTGAGAATTAATGCTCGGCTAAAGAAACGCTTGAGATACAGCGTTAATTAAGATAACGGTACCCCGATACGAGCGAATAGTAGAGAAAAGAAAGCTCGGGCGAATATGTATCTGACCCTTACCGCGCCGAGGAGCGAGCGCTGCGCGGTGCCACTAATTAGACGCGGGTATAAGGCGATTTTTACGCGATCCCTGCCGTCACTTGCACACGCTGTATCGAATTACCTTACCGAGGGCTGCTAAGCAGTGTCATTTATACCCGAAGACTTCACGCTCGTTCTCCGGGCTTCGGGCTTCAAGTATAAATTTCCCTGACTCGACAAAATTTCTCGACGAAATGGTAATAACTCTTCCTTTGCCGACACAATCCACAAACAGCAGACATTTTGTCTATTCAATGGACGAGAAACATGCAATAAATTTGTAAATAGCATTTGTCATAATTTTATAAAAAGACATGCATTCTTTAACACTAGAAATATCAGTCATTTTTATCGTTTCTATTTTTTAGATTAATAACTTATTTCTTGCATAAAAGATATGATTCTAATTTTATAGCTTTTCATCAATCATTTCCTTTTAAAGTCATAAAATTTCAAAATCCTACCTTTTAACAGAATATTAATTTGAAAAATAGAAACGGTAAAAAATGACCGCTTTAATACTTCCTTTAAAGTATTAAAATTATATTATTTTGCAGATACCAGAAATACGCGATGAATATAAAGATAAGTATTTCTCTTCGCTTCGATAATGATGCAATGTCACCGAGTTGCCTCTCATTCGTTCTCGGAAGAGAAAACGAAACAAAGGCGCGCGAGTGCCCGTCGATTATGATTAGCCCTTGATTTCCGTGCGCATTGACACACGGTATAAAGCGTGACAAATGAGAAACGCATGATAAAAGCACGCATTTGATTGATGAAATCGTTTCAATACACGCGTGAAAGCCGCGGGTAACTCCATTTCGAAAGAACACCTGAATTGAAAGATCGAAATCAAAATCGTCGAATCATCATTGCGGTGCGATGCACAAGATAAGAATACAATTGTATCATTTCTCCCCCTTCCCTCTTTCCGCCGGACATTCCCTGGCAAATAGTCATACGCAAGTGTATCTACCCCATATCAATCAGTCGGTGACAAGCGGTTGCGATTGCAAGTTTCTGACGCATCGAGAGCCAGTCCGATAGTATTGGCGTAGGGAAAAACAAGAAAAGTACCGCGATTATCTCACACGATATCCCTCTCCTTTCCCGAAACCGCCGGCGAGCGCGCGAATGGTCGAAGTCCGCCGATCGGAAACCGTTGCGAAACGATCCTCCTGTCGCTCGTTGGTTATATACATTATACTACGTACGGAACCGGCGGAACACCCGCGCCGCATTTCAGCGCTCTGACTCAAGCCGGTCGCGCAAATCTTGCGCAACTCGCGTACAGCTATCTGTACCTAACGAACGTCGGCCGCTTTACTTGCGCCGGTGTCGTTAACGGGGTACGCGATACGATACGCTAAACGAGACGAGTCGCGTAATGCGGAGCGGCATGGCAATTGGCAATCCTCGGAGATCAGTGATCCCTGTTACTCCTCGTTCCTTGTCCTGCGAGACTAGAATTCGCGGAATAAAACGCGGAAGGAAGGGAAACAGGAAGGCAGTAAATTTTGATAGAATTATAATTAATAAGCATAATTAGATTGAAAAAAAAAACAGAACGTGTAGAGAATGGAAGAATAAAAAATAGAGAAGAATAAAGATTAGAATGTAAAATTCAGAAAAAAAAAATGTTAATGTCGAAGAATACGTGATACGTGATGAATACTCCGCGATATTGAAAAAATAAAAAGACATTCAGTGCAACAACCGAGATAAAAGCAACGGAGTCCAAGGAAAAACAAATAATTGAAGGATTTGTCAAAGTTTACGGGGTTAATTACAATGATAGCCATATACGGGTGAAATCGCTTTAGAGGCAATTATCCGCAGCTGTCGTGGCGGAAGTCACAAGAGCTTCTCGTCGGAATGGCAAACGGTTCGTGCGTTTCTCCCGATACACGTCGAGAGCCGAGTCCTACGTGACTCGCCGGAGGCGATCGCGCGGCTCGCGACCGCGTAACTTCGCCGATGCCTAAGCGAATTGCGTCACACGTATACACTCGGCGGAGCCGAGCCGAGCGGAGCAGACTAGACGACGCCGGTCTCGCACGAGTGATCGCCGCCGCTAAACGCCCGCGAATATACGGCGAATATACGCCGAGTAATCGCGATAAGCCACTCGCGCGTTGCGATCTCGATTATCGGCGGCGTGACGATGTGAGAATCGGCGACGCTGGGATTAGGTCTCTCTCGTCGGGAGAGGCAGCTGGAGAGACCTCTCTTCCGTTATCCGGAGAAACAGGGAGGACGGTACACTATAAGAGACCCTCGTAAAACTCCTACCATTAACCCAATGCGTTTATAGGCAGCGGGATATTTATAGGCAGCAGCGAAAGACTGTATTACTCCAAATCCATAGGTACCCGAACAGTCCAAATTAATGTAAGTACTAAACGCGATATATTTTAAGGACTCGCTCATCCGTTTTTTTTTTAAATAATGATTTTAGAAAAAATTAAGAGATATTTTCAAAGGGTTTTCTAAAGACCTTTCGAGGCTGTTTTGTTACCTTCCGATATTGCACGCAGTCGCAGTTGTTTTATTTTTATTTTAGGAACTTAATTCAAGAAAAGAATGTGAGAAATAAAAAAAGAAATTGCAAAAGATAACTGAAGACTCGAGAGGATATTTGCGGGCAATATAGCGATGTGTATTTGATTTTTTCACAACTTTCTTTTATTGTATTAGCAAGATGTTGGTTCTAATCTTTAGTCAGATGCCGGTCCGAGGAGGCAGATATTTTAGCAAACCATTTATTCCAAACATTCTTGTCTTTATAGCCCAAAATGACATTCCGTAGTATTCTACGTTCGCTAACCGATACGGGACAACGACCTCGTACGAAATCTTCTGTCACCGTAATTTTTATAGCGTCGCCCCTCGAAGAATAAGCTCGTTTAACTACCAAATTAAATTAATAGACGAGGCCGCGCGCGGTCGGGCGGACGGATCACGGTTATCATTACCCGTCGTGCTCGAGATAATGCTAGTTTTCTTTGGGCGACGCGACGCCGCGCGCAGACTATCGACAGATAATTGCATAATGTGGGAGCGTATCCGTTGCTCTCTTACTTCGTTGCCGCGCGTAAGTATATGTACGAGAAGCGCACCGTCGCGTATTCACGGGTGTGTTGTGGGTGGGCATGGGTGTCCTTGGCCTTGAGCATATCGGCCCTCATGCGACCGGGACGCTCGTCGACGATGGCAACAACGAGTAGCAACCGGCACCGAGAGAAAATGCGGGCCGCGCCGCGCCGCACCGGTCGTCCGTGACGTTCGCCGATCTTTCCCTCTGCTCCTCGCCCTCTTACCGTCGCCTTCCTCGTACCACTCTTTCGCGCTCGTACGAACCCTCCCTCCCCCCGACAAAATCTGATTGTGAG
>VBVR01001453.1:0-30443 GCA_011638315.1 Tetramorium parvispinum | reverse complement strand
CGCGTGTCCCACCGCCCCCGCCACCGTACTCCATAACGGCGGCGGCACCCTACTCCGCCCTTTCGCTGCTGCCCTCGGCAGTCCTCAGACGCTCACAACATGGAGCCGGCCCTCTCGATGCCGCACGATCACTCTCTATATTTCCTTCCTCTCTTTACGCTCTCTTTCCCTTCCTCCTTTCCTACTTTTTTTATCACCTTTCGCTCTTTACCTTCGACACTCGTTGGCCTTCTTCACCGCGGTTTCTTTCAAGAAATATCGGCCCGATCAGTCTCCGCGAGAGGGGCTATTCCTCGGTAGGGGGGAAAAACACCGGCGATCCGGACTGGAGAACATCGAAACAACGTCCAAACAACCGTAACGGTATCCTTTCGCTCTCTTCTGCCGCCACTGTGTGATCGTCGTCTTCTTCTTTTTCTTCCTCTTCTTCTTCTTCTTCTTATCCTCCACTTGACGATACAGCTTTTTCAGAGGGAGCACCCTAAATCTTCCCTTGTTCGAAGATGCTCTTGAACGTGTCGTTTCTCGCTTCTCTCCGGCCAGGGCGCGTCTCTCTCGCTCATACGAAAAATAGCTCTTATTTACACGCACACTCACGAATCACTCTTTCTTTCTTTTTATTTATATATTTATATATATATTTATATAAGTGTATATACGTATATCTCTCTCGATTTCCTTTCTCTCGCTCTCTCTTATGTTTCTCTCGTTCTCTTTTTCTCTTTCTATATATATACATATATGTATATTGTGTGTGGTGTCTTTTTATATATATATATATATATATATTTCTTGCACGCTCTTTCTTTTTCTTTCACGCTTTGACTAAAATTCTACTAGCTTTTGGCGGTGATCTGTTGCGGTTTTCTTTTTTCTTCCTTTTTCTAAATATATGTATAGTCAGAGGGTTCAGCCTTCGTTTTCTGTTTGTCAGCAGGTGCGTATTTCGAAAGGGAGGGAGTGGGGAGAACGAGAGGTCCCACTCACTTCGCGTCGCCGTTAGCCTCCATGCTTCACCGACGGCGGGACAACGCGATGATACCTGAAATCAAAAATATATAAAACGTTAATGCATTGTTCAAATTTCAAGCATGTATCATCGCATTAGAAATATAGCACCACTAATTCAATCACTGCGTCGAATCCCAATTTCTACAATAAAAATTCTAGCAACTACACTTGATTATAATATTACATATACAAATAAATGCAGATGCGCGCGAGTATATACAAATATAAAATTGAAACAGATTTCGTGGATTTGTCTTGGATTGTCTCGGATTTCTAAAATCCGAATGCATAAATATCGAGACGTCCTATCTAAACGCAGTGGCGCACGGTATAAGGACGGGAAGGCGCGCCATCGTAAATTAACAATCCAAAAAAATAGCGAAACGGCCCATTGTCACGCGATGCTCAAGTACGTTTTACGTCCCGTGTATATGTTATACCATCGCCGAGAATCCCACCGAATCCCCGCGAGAGGCGGCAACTAATTCCCTAATGCAACAAAGTTCATCGGTTTCAAGTAGCAAACTAGCAACCGTTACATTAGCACAGATTGTTGCAAGCCGGCGGCGCAACATCCACCACCGAACCACCATCGCCATCGCCATCGCCACCGCCGCCACCATCACCACAACCTGCAGATGTCGGTTCTCAGATGTTCGATTACGATTCACAACGCTCCGTGCGATCGTACTCTCCGATATCTCAATAATTCATCGCCATCCCCTCCCCCTCCTCGTCTCGGTTTATTATTATCCCCGATTGCATTCTTTCTACGGACTGCGCACACGAATGAACGTACGGCCGGTCATTCGGCGCACATCGTCATCCCGTTAAGGGAAAAGATCCCAGAATAAAATTCGTCACATAGTAAAATCTGGGATACGCCTTTAAATAGCGGATGGGGGTCAGCTTTTTGCGCGCATCGATCCAATCCGTGGTTGCGCGCTTCGCGCAGTGGCGAAATTTCGCCGATGGAAACCAAGTCGCTTACACGATTCTGCAAACGTTCCTTTCTTTTTCTCAAGTTATATTTTCGAAAATAATAAAATTAATAATATTCATCAAATATATCTCCTCCATTCCAGATTTAAACACCCTGACGAGGGTTGCTTTTCTTAACATGATATATTCGTATTAATATTACATAGAATTTCTAAATTCTTTATAATATATAATTTGTAGAGTTCATTGTTTGATATATTTCAAACTGTTCTGATTTTCAAAATAAAAATTCTAAAAATCTAAAAATATTATTTTTAACATCTGTAAACTGTATAAAAGTTTTTGTCTACTTTTTATTTTTAAAAATACGTATTTATAAGACATAAAAGAATGAACATATTATGTTGATAGTTTGTTTTTTAATTCAGGTATATTAAAATTAATTTTTGTCTCATTTTCTGTCGATTGCCGGCTTATAGAATCTTTTAAATTCGCCACTGGTTCCGCGAGAGTTTCGGTCGCCAGTCGATCGATCTATCTCCTGTGTGATGTGCCGCGGAGATGACAGCAAAAAGTGGCCGAGAAAAGGTCCCGTCGACACCTCCCGCTGTGGCATGAATGGCGATCACGGTTGACCCCCGACACGCGAGGAAAACCCCATTTTAAAGGGGGTAATCGCGATAGCGTGTCCTTATCTGGAATATTTAAGTGTTCCATCAGCGTACCCGGCGCACGCGCATGGACAACTGTGTGTCGGCATCGAGAAAGATATATTGAAGGACGATTCGAAATGTGGAGGTCATCAACCTGTGACCGAAAGATAGATCGAATTAAAATAAATCATAATGTGGTTTTCGACATTTAAAAAAGTAGAGTAACAATTTTCATGTTTGTGTATCTGAACGATTTTTGAACAATATCCAATGCATAATATACATACGTAAACAAGTGCAATCTTTTCAGCAGAGAAATAATTTATAATTATTTATTATTCCGGAAAAGAATAAGGAAATCTTGCTAATAAAGTTTTAAAGTAGTTTCTATTCCTTCCGGGATATAATATAAATAAAATTCATTCACCCCTTCCACAATGCGTAGAATAATTTTACGACTCGTTGCGATAATCGACAATCGATGTAATGACGATCGAAAATTAATATTCTAAACGCAGTCGATAAAAATGGAATGGATTCACATAGACACGCAAGTAACCCTGTGACTGAATATTCAATATTACCGGAAGTCACGTGCGGAAAATCATATCGAACATCGAGAAACATATCGCTCTTTTCTTTCTCCTTCTTTCTACTTATATTTTTCTGCGCATGTATTTCGCCTCGCAGATATCTTCCACGAAGCAACTTTACAATATTTAACGATCTCTCTCCATGAACGAGAATGCGTGACATACGAGTCCCTTTGTGACGTTTAAGCATGCCGTACCTTTAAGCGAACGTATAAACAAAAAACTTAATAAACACAAAGATTTTCATCTTGTAAAATCCATTTTTCAACAAATCAATTCTGCATTTCGTCAATCATAACAATACCTCTCTGATTTGTATTTACATAATGTAAAACACTTAATAGTTTAAATTAATAATTAAAATGTAATAATTTTAATTAGCTCTCTCAATAAAATAATAGTTATAACTTCTATAGATTTTTGTAGTCAGCTACCATTATACCAAAAAATTGCAAATTTCATTTTTACAATATACACGACTTGTGTTCTTCTTTTAATAACCAGACAAATAAATCATACGAAAAAATATATGCGGCAATAATTCATTTAGGATTTTCTTTTGCGATTTATATGTATTAAACCTGCAGTTAGAAACTTGAAGATTCATAATTAGAATAAGTGAATGTATAGGAGTGATGTGTAGTATGAGAGATAAATCTTTCACTTTTTTGCTTCTTTAAACAATTGTTTTCCATTCATACCTCTTCTAGAATGAAAATTCCTAACTCGAAGCTGATTCCAATTTTGTTCTCTCACACACGCAAGCACCGTTTAGCACATATCCTCCAATAAAAGTAATTTAGAGGTATAACTTTTTTCCATTTTTTTACTTCTACTTTAAACATTTTGACCAAGTCTACTGAGGTATAGCGTACTTATAGAATTAGATAAAAGAATCGGCAGTATTAATAAAAATATTTGACACAGAAATTTTAATTCGTGAGAAAGAGATTCACGCCAAATGATTCAAAAAGTATGATTTTGATTTAGTCTATCGTACAAGTTTCGACCGAAAACTCAATAACATCGATGGGCACACTGACGCGGGCGGTTTTGACGATCGATTTAAGGGAGATCAGAACGCGGACCGGTTCGAATCGCGGATTTTCTCGTGACGAACATATGTTGCCTACGTAGCCACGCACGTAGCCGGGAGCTTTTGTTCACGGCGCGCCGATCGATCCGAGGGATCGTGCAACATTGTGCTCCATAGAAACAGAACGAAGCGCTCAGGGTTTGGGCCAGGTGGTCTTCGCCCTTCCCCACTTGACGCGGGGCGGTGGAACGGCGGTTGGGTAGAAACGCGAAACCCGCGCGCACGCATCAACAGCTGTTCCGCGCGTTATCGACGATCCGAGCAAGAAAATCTACGATTCACCGTCTCGTGCACGGCTGTACGACGCGGGCGACCCGGGTCGAGACGGGTAACGAATGTTTACGACGCGGCGACGTGCCGATATGGCAGCGGTATATATTCGATATTGTAGCACTCGACGCGCACACATGACGATACTAACAATAAGTTAAGTCGTCGAGCTTTGCGGGCGTATCCTTTAATTTCAGGCCGACAGTCCCTCGGCGAAGGTACCGTGGTAGCAATAATTTCCGAGTTGTAAAGAATCCCGATACAGGTTCAATAATCGTGAAATAACTTGTGTATTACTTCAACTAACTAGTTTCGCGTGTTAACGTATCATTATAGAAATCACAGAAATTCCTTTCGACTTGCATAATGATACCGATAGCGCGTAATTTTCGATGTTTAGATGAATTTGCGTGATCAAGCAGGAATTTACGATCTAAATTAAATATTATTTCTGTAGCGGATTTTAAGATTTAATAATAAGAAAGTTAAGATTGAGACTTCGTTTCAGATTAAGACCTTTAATTAAGACTTTTAGAAAGAAAAGAACACGATAATCTAATTGCTATGAGATGACGATCCAAAGCAGCTTAAAATATCTCCCATCGAAAAGCGTATTGGATATATAGAGCGTATCGATAAAATCTCGCAAGCAATATACTTCGCATTATATTTTAATGTTAATGCAAAGTTCTTTAAAGCCAATTTGTAAAATTGATTTTTTTTTATTTTTAAATGAAAACATCAAGGGACATCATCATTTATTATCTTTTCAATTTTTTGCATCGTATACCTTTGCAAGTACATCTTAAATGAAAATTCTATGGAAATGAACTTTATTTGCAATTAATTACAGAATGCAGTTTTATTACTACAAGTTCTGTGAAGCTTATTCATGAAAAACAATTTTCTGTCGATTGTTTATACTCGAAAATCGATGTCTCGACATTTTCGCTAAGAAATTGATTCTGAATGGTTCGAAAAAATTGTTTGTCATTAAAAGGATATCCGGTGATCTCTGTGAAAGATGATACATCTCTTTCTTCTTTCAGCGCCCATCGAGCGGATTTGCGCGTTCAACAACTCCGCACGCGTTGCGACGTAGCGGGAGAGGTCGTACGGTACATCATAATTAATAGCTATTATTATCCAGACATTCTTTGCTGCGCTAATAATAACATCGTCGCCCACTTTCTACGATCTATTTCTGTCTACTTACATACTCCCCGCGAAACGCTCGCTCGCGCGCGCTCATATAAAACGGAAGTTTCGAGACCGTCATTAACGATTTCACGCTCAATCATCGATAAAATGCACATGAGGAGACGTCAACTCTCTCTTTCTCTTTCCCCATAAATCTTCATTACAGATATAAAGTAATAGGTGATTTATTTTGAATATTTACGAGTTTCGCTGAAGAAATCATTGATTTCATACAATTAATATGTGATCTAAATATATATATATATATATATATAATAACAATAAGTAGCAAATTTTATTTTAGTCTTATTGACACCTTTAAACATAAGTCTTGCGCAATTTTTACCGTAATGTACATTATTTTATCCCCTAATATTTTTGTTGAAAAAATATTTATATTTATATTTTTTTTATAAAATTAATTTTTAAAATTTGGTTATCGACATTAAAATTTTTCATTATAATTTCATCGTAAAAAATACGATCGATTTATTAATTAAATTTATTGTTATTTTACTCCCACACGTAATTTTGAATACCACGTTACAAATATTGATATAAATCTCAAGAAAATCATAAAGAGGATAAATATAAACATCAACCCATTTGCGGGCAATAATTTTACTGAAATGCAGCATTTCAATTATGAAGCGTAGAACAGCATATTGTACGCGATAACATTGGGAATGAATATTCTAAGTCATGTAACTGTGTCACGGTTATTGCATTTCCAGGAACAGCCTTTCCAAGACGCCTGCGCGAGATGTGTGTTAATGAACAGATAATTAAAAAAAGCGAAAGTAAAAAAGATTGGAAATTGTGCGTCGGAGCGGGGACCGAGACGGTAGTTGTACGTCTGCACGTAAACGACTGACAGAAGCAAAGGAACTCGATGTCAATCGCGTATTGCGTATCGTTGACACAAAGGTACCGCGCGAGAGCACGATCGATCGAACACGTCGATCGATTGCGAGCTTAAAAAACTTGGCGACGTAGTCGTGCAGCGTCATCTTATTTATTTATATTTACAAGTGCGACTGTCGTCCCAACCTCGTCGTTTGCTAGACGCGAGGAGACAACAGGCACTTTGTCCCTGACGTGGAAGTCGTTCGCTTCTCTCGTTTCCCGCCCTCCCTCCCCCCCTTCATCCATTGACATTCCCGTCGCGACGTCGGCGACAACGTCTTCCCCCTTCTCCCGAGCTCGTCTGAAGACGTCGATATTGAAAACGCGTGACTAATGATTATTGGCCGCAGTGTGTTTAACAGCTGAAACGATATGCTCGATCCGCCACGTGACACGTGACACCTCCGTCTTGTCTGGCGGAGCTCGACGGGATCGTACAACGCCACGAGTACAAACGACTTGCGTGAGAATTGGCACGAAAAAGCGAGTCAACGATCGAATAATCGTAATCATAAAAGGTAGAGAGGAAAGTATATATCAAAAGATATATGTTCGCGATTATTAGTTGGAAAAATTAATTTATTTATTCATTAAAAAGTTTGCAACTTTTCATCGGTGCGCGTAGGTGTATATGTTAAAATTTATATCACTGATTCTCTGCTTTGTGTCGCATATACCTTATTAAATTACTCTGCAATGTTACATTGCCGAGTGTTCAACAAGAATATTGAGACTTGCCTGCGCAAACCATTGCACAAATTATCAACATGAGCAAACGTACAAAATACGCTTTAAGCTAATGCTTTATGATAAGCAAAAAGTTATTTACGTGTGAAACGCAGGGGATACATCTTTGCTTTAAACTTTTATTTTGAGGCAAATACTTTTTGACCCTTCTACACGGCCGCCGGATAATCCGCTTCACTTTTATACATATGCAAAAGCGTGTTTAACGGCTAATTTGCGCGTATCGACAGCAATTAACAGTGAACAATTGCACAAAATTACTTAGCCGCGTGATGCAATAACGTTCGATTTTAATTTCGCAAAGAATTCCCCCGCACTCCACGTGCAGCGCACAATGACGTAAACGGTAAGTCGCGATAAAATATTATGTTCACAAAGCAGGTGAATTATCAAGGTAGCGATCTTCGAGTCTACATAATATATGTATGCTAGACTCGCGTGGTAGCTTTAAAGTGGCGCGGCGTGAATGCGGCAATTTTTTGTAAAGAACGGAACGGAAAAGTAGAAGAGAGAGAGAGAGAGAGAGAGAGAGGAAAGGAGGAAGAGAGAAACAAAAGAAAAATATGTCGCGTTCATCGCGGCTCGGCGAGTTGCTATATGAATAAAGGGAAAAAAGGCCGCACGCATCGCACGCGCGACCGCGCAACGTACGCGATTTCGCACGCAACGTAACCCCGCGCATTTCGCAGGCGACGATGATTGTTATAAGTCAGACGGAAGCAATCGCGGCTTTTTTTAACTTTCACATTAACTTTTTAATCGATATATCGATATATTGTTTTACATATCCGATATCGGCAATGCGCAACGACAACGCCGTTTTAAATCGTCTTGCATCTCGATTGTATTTATTTCTCACTTCCTACATCTGATTCTTACAATCAACAGCCGCTTTCTCTTTCTTAAAAATTTATCCAGTAGACCTGAATTGAAATTAAAGCTTTTATTATAAATTTAAATTGCAATCAACATAATTTTATCGCATGCATTGAAACTTTCAAAGAAGAAACGACGAGAAAAGCGTGTTGTGTATGTTTCTGTAAGTGACTATATATTTATGTATGTAATTATTAAACCAACTTATAAAATAAAAGTAAAGGACAATAAAGATGTTACGTTTTATTTTCCTCCTCCCCCGATTATCGCTGCACTTTAGGGCGTGCGGCCGGTAATGGCGCCGCGGGGCTAAGAGACAAGTAAGTACCATCGCGGAACGTGTCGCCTATTATTAGACGCGTCGTTTCCGCGTACGGGCACACAGACAGGTCGCGTCATGCACGCGCTGACGCGCGAGAGAACGCGGGCGGACGCGACGGCGACGGCGACGGTGACGACGACGACGCGACGCGACGCGACACGATGAGACGACCATACACTCAAAGGAAAACGAGTCGTCGTTATATCGTTTCCCAAAGCTAAACTACTAGCGAGGGACTCCTCCGCACCTCTTGACGCTTCCGCCCACGAGCGGAAGCGAAAAGGAGCACGTCCAAAATTAAGCTATGATTTCGAGAAAGTCAACAGTGCAAGACGTCAAATTTATTCTTTTTTTTTAATAATAAAAGAAATATCCTGGAATAAGGAGAGCGTCAGTATAATTGTTATCGGGCTACATAAGGCAAGCTGTACAGTTTAATTGGGCCTCTCGATCGCATCCATTACCCTATTTTAATGTTCAATAAAAATTAATGTAGAATTTCGTTTCTACGAGATATTCCGATCCGAAGAGTTCGTGCGTTTTCGCGCGTAACGAAAGTCAGCACGCACGCAATGTTTATCGCGGTTGCACATTTCGGTTCGCACGTCATTCATTTCCCGTTTCGAACACAAGCGGCAGGAATCAACGTAACCTGATTTCGTGCAACATAATTACGCCGGACGGATGCATGGGGAGGAGGCACTTTCACGCAAAATGCATGCGTGTAATCCCCCTCCGTAATGAAAGCTATCCTTTCTTTACGCATTATGGCGATTTTTTTTATTTTTCGCAACTCGAACCGACCGGATCTGATTCAAGTCTCGAATCCCGTCGCGGAAAAACAAGCTTTTTTTCCGGATTTCGCGATTCCGACGGAACGTTTCTGGCGAGACGTTTCTCGGCCACGACTCTCCCGAAAAACGCGTAGAAAACGCGCGTTATTTCCACAAAGCGCGATGCAATTTGCGTGATTTGTGCGTGTCTCGTGTTGTGATTTCGCTGAAAGCGGAAATCGAGCGGCGCGCGTAGGCACGCATTGGAATTTTAAACAGACGTCTATTTACCTCGCGTGTATGAAATTTAATTGCGACGACCGTCACAGCGGGCTGCCTCGCTAAAAACAGATGTAAATATACGAATCCGCTGTCCGCCGCGGACATTCCGCTTATTGCACGGCTCGATGAAAATTACCGTGCTGCGGCTGTCCATTAACGGAGAGCCAATGAAGACCGCGATCACGATCGCGAGTGGGATGTTAATATCCTTCTGCATGCAGGTATTATGCTTTCTCGACTGCGCTGACGGGGGGGGGAGGGGAGTCTATTAAAAGGATCGTTATCAGGTGCGCTTTCCATCTTAATCGGGCGCGGATGTTGGTGGCGGCGAAAAGGTCAAACAATTCCTTCGCAAACCCTCGAATACGGCGGCGGGCGGAAAGGTCAGAATTTTACGAGAATACTCCTCGTAAGCACGTGCTTAAAGGGTAACAAGACAAAAACGAAACGTCGTGCGCGACTAAACCCGACCTTAACCTCTCAGATGGAGGGTTTTCCCCTAAGTGGCGTTTCAAAGACTCGTATTAACCCCGGTTTGCAATCCTGCGACTTCACCGCACATTTGAGGCGGATGCGTTGGAGAAGGATGACGCGAAAGAAAATGCTCGTTGTTCTATATCGGCTACAAAATTGGGACGAATCAACAAAACAGATTTCGGGAAAAATCAATGTGAAGAGATATTTTAAGAATAAAATTATCAAAACGTGCTGCGTTAAAACTATTTGTGTCATATTTTTCTCGTCTCGCGGTCTTTTCTAAAAATCGTTTCTTACTTCATGTTAAATTAATGGTGCTATTTGTCATGTGCTTCTATATTAGAGTATGTAAAACGATTACTTATACAAATATGAACAAATAATGGACAATCAACATCCACATAAAATTTAAAAGAAATACACTTATTGTTAGAGATGCCAATAATGAAATTTATTATCTATTTTTTTGCAAAGTTGACAGAAAACAATTATTTGTACATAAATTGTGGAAAATTACATGTCATATCAATTTTGTAAAAATTCACATTTGGAGTGTTAACGTTACAGACCTGAGATTTTTATGCTTTATGCTACGCTTTACATATACTTTAATTTCTAAAAATTTTGCTCTCGCGAAACATATAGAAAAACTCAAGCAAAGCATGTGGTATCCGTTATATCAGTGTTGCTTTTATTTCACTGTGCAAACCAAGGCGCGTTCGCGCACGATAAATCGAAAAAGTCCAAAAAAGATTGCGTCACGGACGAAATTAACGCACTGCCAAATACGCGCCTGATAAATGTAGTAACTGACCTATCATCGACATCTCGCTCGCGTTCCTCCCGACTTTACGTCGGTCCTGTATGACAAACCTGCGAAACAACGCCGAAAAAAACATCGTGATCGTAGTGCGTAATTGGGTTCGTGGAATTTCACGATCGGATATCTCACGAGCGATGAATCAATCACGGTACACATTGCGACGATAAGAAAGCGCGCCAAGCGCTGATTAAGCAGGCGTCGTCGCGGCGAAAAAAAAAAAAGAATTCGCTCGACCGGCCTTTAAGTCAGCATGAATTCCAGCGCGTGTTAAGCAAGTCCTCTTTTTACCCTCTTCTTTACGCGCGTTTCTCCGTAGACTCCGCGTGTATTGCGTTGTAACGATTTTATCGAGCAATTTTTTAGATTAAGTTTTACATAAACACAATTACGTAAATACAATTACAAAATAAGAAGCGATCCACGCTTCATTAGAAGCGACTGAAAAAAAAAATAAATAAAATGCTAATAAAACTCAAAGTTGTTTTTATATTGATGAGAAAGATAATTCACTTTCCATCATGTAACAAAGACAAATCACGTCTCTCTATCGCGTGGAAGACAAATTGGTCTACCAAAATTCACTTTATCAGCGTCTCGCGAGAGAATTGTATGTTACATGCTCTTCACAAGCTTCACTTATCTCAATGTACATACAGTAAAAACGAAATGAGAACGATCTCTGCATCGTAACCGTCGAAAAAAAATGTAATTTTTCTCCAACGGCGATTTTACGGCTGGAATTGAAGGCGATGCAGGTGCATTCCGGATCGGTCGTTCAAAGAAGCGGGAAGATACACGTGAAAAAACAAAATCACGTTGATCAATACGAGCACAGAGAGTACCGCATTCCTGTTTTAAGTACGCGGGCAACACGCACGGTGACTCAACACGTTTCAGGGAACAGCATTGTTAGCGTCGACGCGTCGAAAGTCATACCGAATCAATAAAGTAGAAATTGTGACGATGAGTGTATAACCGAGATGTTTGAGGCTCCTCAAGAAGAGGAGCCTCAAACGTCTCGGTTATACACTCATCGTCACAGAGCTTAAGGGCAAGGATTCGTGTGTAAGTTGCAGCGACGATATAATTCATGGACCTCCTAAAAAAAAAAGAAAAAAATTACCAGCACCGATGTAATCGCGACCTGGCCACGACTCAGCTCGGAACGAGTTATTGATTCGAGGCACGTAATTTAATATCAAACTGATAATAACGTCGCCGCGCGTCAAAATTAGGGTCTTATTTCGGAAGGCCGTGCACGTACACGTGGACGGAGCGAGGATCGATGCTCGAAAACACAATCGGCGGAACTACCATACACAGCGACAGCCGTACAGTTGCACATTTTTACGTAATAATGCAAATAAGGCGGCAATTGATCCGGCAATGGTCGATTTACGATTAAATTCGAAGAATATACGCGGCTTTGAAATTATATAATTACTTTATATTTCATAACTATCGCGTGTAGAACTATAGTTGTATACGTGTGTAATTGCACATATATAATTGTAATAATTTTATATATTATACGTTTCACGTGTCTTTTACATTTATAGTTTTATGAAGAAAGATTTTAAAATAAAAATGATATCGTATTAAACCTAAATAACCATTTGCGAAAAATATCTTAGGAATAATTAAATTAAAAAAGAGAGTTATTTTACATAAGTCACGAATCCAATCACCTTTTTTACTACGTGAAATTTTGTGAAACGAAACGTTATTTACAATCGTAAAGTTATGAGAAAACACATCGATACTTTGAGAGATAAGGTCTCTCTCTCTCTCTCTCTCTCTCTCTCTTCCTCGGATATCTTCCGAGAATTAGTTCGTATCAGTTTTCGGAGAAAAACCATTTCGTTCGTTCGATCTGAGATATCGAGCGTTCCGTCGCACACTATCCCCCGGCTTTTCCTGACGTCGCTCCGCTACTTTTTCGGACGACGCGCGCAATAACGTGATTGCGCGATAATGCGAAATGCAGTGGCGTGAAGACGTTACGCGATATCTTTCCTACACAGTGTTGCCACCTGTAGGATTTTTGCAATAATAAAGAGTTTTGACAATGCTAATGGACTGCAGAGTCCGGCGGCGGAATATCGTGTACACATTTAAAAGAATCCCGCATGTGAAAACTCATATTTATCGGCGACTTATCATTTTTAACGATTTGTAGATGCGTCAGACTTTAAGATAGAATTTTATCTAATCTTAAGATAATTTCTATATAATTTTATATGCCGCACGTATCTTTACGCGTGTTTTACGCTATTTTATCATGTACGAGTATCTTTTTATTCTTTAAATATATTTCAAATTATAAATAATGTTCCCAAAATCAGATAATTTAGAAACGCACATTTGAAGTTTCCTAAAGATACAGAAGCGTCGAGAATTTTGTGTACAAAATATGTACATTAATTTACATGTCAATACACGACATGACTCACAATATTGATCGACGATCTCTAAAATTTTGATAAATTTTTTATCACATCAGAAATGTATCGTATCTTTTCTTACGATAACAATTACATAAAAATGTTAAAAAAAATGTGTTTCTATACGACCATTCTCTTCTATCTTTTTTATTATTACAAAACATTTACTATTTGATTAGTTTTGTAAGCTCCTACAATAATTCATTAAACGCGACGGGATATACATTTTGAAACAAAAAAATATTATCTTTATCGTGACAAACCGAAAAGTTTCACGAACATCGCGAATAAATAAGTTTCAGGCGCGCGAAGAGGTACAGTATCTTTAAACACATCCTATTCGCCTCCTTACTTTTTTGTTTCTTTTACATTAAAAACGCAATTACGATATTGGCAATTTCAAGTCAAAGAAATAAATCCAGGATTACCAATGAAATAATCGACAGATCAATACAGTCTGGTTAACGTTATTTCTAATAAACTCATTTTTCCTTTTCTAAAGGAGAGCAGCAGAGACAACCGACACGACCGGTCGCGTCACTCTATCGATGCAACTTGACGAACGTTTGCATTTTATTCGTGGGCTCCCTTCGCCGCGCCATGAATCAGAGACCCGCGCGCGGGGAAAAAAGAGCGCGGGACTCGTCGCTCGCGGCGCCGCTTAAACAGCTGTTTAAGCGGCGCGCCGGTGGAGAGCGGAAAGAATGGCGTAGTCGCTCACGTATGAGGACTTTGAGGTTAGGATCCAGCTCGAAGAGACGCGCAGCACGTTCTCGAACTCTCGATCGCCGCCCGCCGATTTCCTCCTCCCCCCCTCCCCCTTGCATCTCGGAGCGTCGTACAAGCGTTTCCCCGTTCACGCGGTGGCGAAAAACCGAGGCGAGATGCCGCGCGACGCCACGCCACGCCACGCGACGTGACGTGACGACGTGACGACTGCCAACACGCGAACGACACGCTGCTCTCTACCTCGCGATCGTGCGATCGACTCGCGCGTCTCGAGTCTAACCTCAAAAATAATACTAAAAAAAAAAGAGAGAAAGAGAGAGGACACGCGCGGAGCGAGAAGGAAAAATGAGTAGCGCACGTACCTTGGCGGCGATCCTCCTCACGCAGACTGGAACGCGTCCCCCTTTGTCCGTCACGCTCGTGCGGCGATCCACTTGGAAAAACAAGCCGGCGACGCCGTGAATGATGGGCGAGGGGGACGGGTTGATGCGGGGTGCGGGACACGTGCACAGAGACACACACACACACGCGCACGCACACACAGGCAGGTAGAGATCCGGTCGAGAAAGAGGGAAAACTCGCACACCACCGGGCACCCTGCGGACAATGCGGATGTACGTACGGCGTAAAAACGCGCGCGCAAACTACAGAGCACCCCACGGTACGTTTCACTGCTTTCGACACTTCACCGACGGAGCAGATTGTGTAGGTGGGGAGCGACAGTGGTGAAATGTTGGTGACAGCGGAGCTGGAGCTGGAGCTGCTGCTTCTGCTTCTGATGGTGGTAATGGTGGTAATAGTGGTAATAGGGAAAGGAACGAAGGGCGAGGAGACGAAAACCAGATGCTTCCTCTTGGCGCGCGAAACGGCGGAGCATCCGCGAGTCGCGACGGCACCGAGCTCACCGTCGAGCTGTCACCGCGAGCATAACGGCTTCGCGCACGCACACAACTAGCGCCCAGAGGCGCGCACACACTGGCACATACACACACACACACACACACGCGGTTAGATGAGCGCGAGCGGGATGATTGTATTCTCGCTCGCGTCGTGGCGCCTTTCCTTTCGCCGCAATCGCAATCGCAATCGCAATCGGGTCGCGGCCGTGAAACTCACTGGGTTCCTCTCGCAGTCGCGGCAGTCGGGATCGATTAACGTTGCTGATGCGGTGCTAGTGATGATCGTCGATGACTCACACGTGTGGACTCTCGCGTCTCCACCTCTGCTCTTGGCAAAAAATATCGAACTCTTCACCTGGCCGCCGTCGGAAGGAGGCAGGTGACAGTCCCGTGCTCCGTGAAAAAGGGCCGCGATACGGTTTCAGGTTATGGTCATCGGCGTCACCGCGTGACGCCGCGCGGCCTCGCGGACTACTGACTGACTTACCGCTGGCCGTTCGCTCGTCCCGCCGTCACGACGGCTATCACGTGGTATTCTCTGTCTCGCGCGAGCGGGGCGGGAAGCGTTTCCCTCGTCGCTCCTCGGCGCGTTGACGAGCCGCGCGGGGTCCGCGCGGACCCCGGACGTCTTAAGGGACGCACCCCGAGCCGTCCTTGCGCCCGCGACGATCACGAGGCGGCCGTTCCGTCGACGCCGGCGCTGCTGCCGCCGCCAGACGGACGGAGGAACAGGAGGAGGGGGGTGATGGTGAGAAGGTGGAGGAGGAGGATACGCGGTGTGGACGTCCTACCGGCTGACACCCCCGCGACAGCGCCGCAATGAACTCGCCCGGCACGAAGGGTCAAAAGCACCGCGGCAAAATAATAACAGAACGCAGCCGCCGACGCCGCTGTCGCCAACGACAGCGCGTGAGCTGGGCGGTCGCTGCCGTTGTCGCCGTTGCCCTCGTCGCCCCGTCACACGAGCGCGACGACCTTTCTCTCTCTAGTTTCTCTCCACCGCCGCCCGAGACCAGCCGTGACCGGCGGCGACGGCTGCGTCGTGCCGGGGCAACACCGCAACGCTCGACGAGACGGCACGACAACAACAACAACAATAACGTCGTCGTCGTCGTCGTCGTGCACAGGCAACACCGCGACGGCCGCTGTCGCTGTTGCCGAGATTGTTGATGTTTTTCGCGTCGTTGTCGTTGCTCGTCAAGGAATTCCCGTAGATTTTCGCCGCGAAGACTCTACCGTTGCCGTTGTTGTCGCCCGACAGTCGCTGCTTCCTTCTTCCGCCGCCGCCGATGTTGCCGAGACGGTTGTTTTTGTTGTTGCTACTGTTGACGGGAGCGATGTTGGTGGTGGTTGTTCGCGGCCGCGGGTTTTGGCGGGTTTCCACGGGCGACGAGCGCGCACACCACTGGCACACACCGCGGCCGCCGTGCATTCACCTCGTCCTCGCAGCACGCGCCGCCGCCGCCGCTGCTGTCGTCGCCGTCGCCACCGCCGACACGCACCGACGAGCGCTCCTCCTCGCCAGCTCCTCGCGTCGCAGCCGTGATCGGCTTCCGCAGACGCCTCGCGGGAGCAGCCTCGACTCGAGACCACTTCTACCACCGCTGCCGCCGCTGCTGTTGCTGCGGCTGCTCCTCTGCCTCCTCTGCCGCCTCTGCCGCCACGCCACACCGAGACACACGAGACGAGGTTGCCCGAGGACGCACCACTGGCTCGCGGACGCGCACCAATGGCCACCGTTCGCGACGACGTCGAGCGTACGCTCGAGCACGCGGCTTACGCGGCGACGGGTAACGCGCGACGTTCCCGCAGCAGCACACACGACAATCGTACAACGTCCTAACCGCGGGGACACCGCATCGCTTTCACGGGCGAACATGGAGCTGGATCCATGCCGAATGCTTGGCGAATCGGCCGCGGGACGGCGCGCCGAGCGCGCCAACCAACGTCGTGGCGGTAGAGCGCGCGGGAAAGAGAAAGACGGAGAGAGACAAGGATAACACGCGCCCGCGCGACCGCGGACACCGAAATACGGCCTTCGGGGCCGCGCCGTCGCCGCGTCGCGCCTGTTGCAGGCCTGCCAACGCGATTAAGCGCCGCTTGACAACAGCGGATGTTCCCGACGAGCGCCAGGTGGCGCCTCTCCCCGGCCCGACACGGCGCTCTCCTCCCCCCCCCAGCCCTTTCTTAATATCAAAATAATACCGTTTCATTCATTAAATTAGAATTTATATTTTAATTATCTCCTTGCTGAGTAAACGAGATCCCGTTGACTCTTGACTTTGGCGTGACTGTACTAGTTATCATATTTTAAAAGTTTCAAAATGAAATGTGAAATCGAAGCAAAACTGTTCGCTGTGAATTTCGATATTATTCTTAGGTTTATCTAGAAAGAAAGTTCTTTGAGAAAGAACATTTTCTTTCCTATTTTGACTGTCTCTACTAATAAGAATTTATTCAATATAAAAAAAGACAACAAAGTCTTTATATCAATTTGATATCGCTAGGATTTGCTGAAATTCTAATATGTAGATTTTCAAAACATGTTTCTTAGCAGATGTGTAAAACAGCAATACGTTGAACAAAAAAGAAAAAAATGTGCAATTTTATAAATAACAGCAAAATTTATTCTGGATTTTCTACTGTGACATTGCAAGCGTAATGATATTATAAATCTAAAATTAAGAAAATGAAAAGAAAAAGTTTCTCCTTCCGAAGACAACAGATAGAAATTAAATAGATCAACTCAAGTTTGGATTAAAAGTAAACGTTTCACTCTCCGATGGCTTCATTCCGTGACAATCGCTGAATAAGACCGATTACTAGATATAAAATTAACTTTCATGAAAATTGTAATTGTTTCGCTTTGCGGAAAGTATAAATCGTTCGATCATGTGAAAAAACATACTCAGATTTAACAATCGAAGACTTATTTGGTTCTTTAATCCCCGAATTTTCGGTCGCGATGAAATTTCGAAAAAGAACCTGGCTGCCAAGGTGATGACTGGGAAGATAAGATTTCATTGAAAAGCGGATGACTTAAGATGAATCACGAATCGTGCTCCATAATCGGAAAATCGACTTGACGCATCGTCCAAGATTTCCGTCTGAGATCATTGAGCGATTTCACGATGATGCACACTCATATCCTAGGCAAAGCCAAGTGGAATTCGCGAGCAATCTGAACCGGACGTTCAGAAACTGAACGTGCGCTAAATTGCAGTATAAATTGCTCGCTAGAGTAATTTGAATCGAACTGCCGTGCCGAAAGATTAAAAGAATGCAATTTGCAGCGCAATTAACTTCTAAAGAGCATGCCGCTAGGGATTTATGTTGAGTTTAAAAGTGCAATTATTTTTTCCAAAGCACTAATGGACACGTTTTTTAAATGTTTGCCCCTCAAAATTGCGAAAATTAATCTTTATTTGTAAAATACTAAATATAAATCAATTAATTGCTTATATTTCTGTTTGCGCGTTCGTTTAAATCGACAGTACTTCATATACAGTTAATCGATCTGAATGGACCGTAAAATCTTTAATTAATGGTACAGAGATAAATATAAATATACAAATAGCTATACACATATCATGTGAAAATATTAAGTCGATAATTAAATCGATTTTTTTACAAGAGAAATAATCAAAATAAAATTTGTTTATAATTATAATTTTACAATATATTACAGAAATTTATTAATTCATAAGAGCGAAATTATGATTTAATATTACAATCAGATATGCGAGGCTTAAAAAACTTGAACAAATTTTTAAAAAATTGTGTATTTCGATAATAATTACTTTATTTTGATATAGTTACTTGGTAAAAAATATCACATAAACAATTGAAAATTGTATTAGCATGGATGGATGGATACTTGCATCGTTATAAGCTTCAGAATCATCGCGATATTAGCAGCTTGTGCGACGATATCCAATGAAAGGTTGTTCCTGTGAAAATCATAACATGTAAAATGGGAAGAGAAATAGTGTGGAACTGACGGATATGATAAAACTTATTAAAAAAAAAACAAAGAAATTACAAATGATGTGCGAAATGATCGTTACAAGACGAAATTGAACAAACTGCACAACATGATGCAATACTTTAGCGGCACTGTGCAACATGTGCAATCGTTGGAGATTATAGCGTATATTGTCTGATCTCTCTAAAAAAAAATAATAACAAGAAACGCAATGTAAAAATAAATTTATAATCAGCGATACATTTCTCTAGTTTTATATAAAATTGCATAAAGAGAGAATTCCTGTAATTACGAGATATTATATTGAATTATTAATATTGAAATTTAATGACGTTTTTTTCCAATAAAATTATAAGTTCAGATTAAAAAAACAGTATTCCATTAACCAAGTACACTTATTCCATAATTTCTATAATTTACATTTCATTCATAACGTTTATTATTTTTGTTTGAAATTTTCATTACACTTTGTTTTAAATCTTCATTACATTTTCATTATATATATTTTTCTCAATAAGATTGTATTTTGTGTTACACTGAAATTGTTACAATATCATTGTATACATAGTACAAATGACACAAACAAAATATCAAAAATTCAAATGTCAATCATCATACTTATGAGATCTTACAATGTAAAATTATATGTATGTTAGTATATAACATCATTTTGATAACAATTTTCTTAATATAAAAAAATCTGCTGCTGATATAACGTGTTTATGGACACTGATGTCCATTTCAGCACAGTATGCACAATTAATTTCTTGAAACACACTTAGGTAGAGATATTAGAGCATATTAATCATACTCTATATCTGTTTTTTCATTATGGCTGTTTGTTCACCATTCAAATTTATACTTGAATATTTATCCTGAAAATTATGTTCTCTTCACTTTTTATCGTTTAATATCAAATAATTTCGTGCGTCCAGTAGTATCATTAAAACCAATATCGTTTATTGATCGATCGTTTACATGAAAATATTTTTTGCCGCTTTCTCTACATGAATAATCTTTAAAATTTCTCCCGAAAGTTTCCGCGACCCCGATATGATTTTCCTCCATACTTTTCTCGTGAATTATGACTTTTGCCCTTTAAGACTTTTCCTCTTCCATGCCAATCAGATCCTCTTTGGAATGTATGGCCAGTCATCACTTCATCGTCAGATTCTTCTAATTCCATCGGACTTTCTCCACGGCTATGATCGCTTCTTCTGTCATGAAATTCATCACGCTCCGTAGAACGTCTCTGATATTCCGGCGAATATCTGTCACGAGAATAGGAATCATGCATATTAGAGTGAGCAGAAAAATCATCTCTATTTCTAACAGGAGATTCCAGCCTCAAGTTTCTACATTCATGCTCCTTGGAATCTAAATGCTCTTGTTCATTGGATCTTCTAGAAGGAGACATCTGCCTGTTCCAATTACGTCTTTGCGAGTTATTTAGACTCCATCTCAGATCCTCTTCGGGAAACTTGGATCCATATTCGTATCCATATGTATCTCGCGCGGTCCAATCTAGACGTTCCATTATTGGTCGTCTCTCTTCTTTTACTTGCGGCAGATCGTCCGGGCAGACTTGCGATCCAACGTCGGCCGTGGTGACACGTACTTGCACGCCCTTGGTTTCCGTTTCCACTTCGTCAGTTTGACAGATCTTCTGGTGCATTTGAGTTATTGCTTTTGGAATCGGTGCCGGCTGTTCCGCGTTGCCTTCTTTCCAGAATATTTTGGTTTTGCTTTTCTGTAGCAGTATCGAATTTGATGTATGATCTTCGGAAACGTCTTTCGTTTCTTTCTCTTCGCTGCGATCATAGAAAAATCTACCCTTCATCTTTAAACGCGGATCTTCAATTGGAAGTTGATATAGCGCTTGTTCGCAATGTCGCATTATTTCAGGCTTGAATCCTATCAGTGCAAAGAAAACAGAATCACGTAGAATAAAATTCCGAATTGTATATATATATATATATACCATAATATTTATAAAAATATGCCATGCTTCTTGCAATCTTCACGCACGTTGTAAATCATATAAGAGGAAAGTGTCTTTCAAACAAAAGACCACTTTAACTGTATATTTAATTAGACACATCACACAACTCATGTAGCATGATTAATAAGGGCCAATTCCACAATTTACTTTAATCGGAGTTTAATTAACAATGCCCAATAGGAGTTTGTTTTATAAAAAACAAATTCTCTTATTGGGTATCGTTAGTTGACCGTAAGCAGTTTAAATTAAACTTGAAAACTTTTAAGTTCTTACCTGGATATAGTACCGGTATATTAGATGAATCTAAAGAACGTGATAAGAAAATAAATAAAATTAGTATTGTTCAATAAATAGGATACATAGGAAATATTTGTATCCTTGTGGTCAACCAAAAAGCGTGAACTGTGTCAGTTCTATATCTTTACGTGATCAAACACATATCAAGTTAAAACATACTCGCACCTTTCGCTGAAACAGATGCTTCCAACAGACTGGATAAGCTGGTTTTTTGCTGCAATATCAAGTCATAAAAATAATGTTACTTTTTTTCTACAAATAAAATACATGAATAAAACAAGCACAATGCTTCGTACGGCAAATTAAAATAAATTAATGTTCCTGAACTTCAACATAGTGATAAACACTTGTTGAATATAAAACAAAACCAAATACTTATCGCTATCATATGTATTGCAATTACTTTTGGTTTAGAGATGATCGGCGGTTCGGGTGTCTTCACTCGTTCCTGGCGCGGAGAGTAAGCTTCGTTGTATGACGATGACGACGGTCCATGTTCCGTGTAGCTCTGCGACGACGTGGAGGATGTAGTTGGACGATTCAAAGGTTTGCTTGGAGGTTCAAATTGACGAACCGTTGGTTGTTGGACGAAGGGTGCGGTATACGATGGATTATACGATACATGCGCATGATCCATCGTTGGAGGAGGTACGGGCTGCGGCGAGGGCATAGGAAGCAATGGTGAACACATCGACGCAGCAGCAGCATTCGGTTGATTGTACATGACCGGACCGGACGAATAATTGGCTGGAGTCAGGTTTGGAACTAGGGATGTCGAGGGCATAGGTTCGAAATTCATTGGCGGCGCCGTAGCTGACATAGGTTCGAAATTCATAAACGGCGGTCCGTTTGGCATAGGTGGTAGCATAGCCGACGATGACGATGACGGCGGTGGAAGTAGACCCGATTGATGCACATACGGAGATGCTACAGGCGGTGGTAGTGGTGGTGGCGGCGGCGTCGGCGGTGGCGGCTGCGCTGGTGGTGGCGGTCGGGAATCCGCTTCTTGTTTATATGTTGGCGGATTGAACAGTGGCGCGATTCCCTCCATCGTCGCAGGCGGCACGTATCCACTTGTGTTCACACCGGTTGACATCGCCTCGTTTCTCAGTTGTCTTGCCAATTCGTTGATGAAGGGTGAACGCTTCCTGGTGCGCTTCTCCAATGATCTGCTACGGGTGCGCGTACGACTTCGACGGCGAGGACTGTATCGTCTGTTAACTGGCGACCGACTTGATCGTCTGCTCACTGGTGAGCGGCTCGATCGTCTTCTCGAACGTTCCGTACTGCGACTCCTTCGATCACGAGATCGGCTTCTTCGGCTTAATCAAGATAATCACTAAGATATAATCTAGTACATTTTTACATCGTATATATACATATATATTATATATATGTACAATATAAAATGGTAATATAAAATTTAAAACGCAAAGTTTGAAAAATTACGTCTATCGTAAACAAAAACTACTTACGATATACATATTTGTACACAAAATGATATCTGTGACTATTGTGACTATTAAAAAAAAATAGTCACAAATGTGTATAAAAAAATCATTTTTAACCAAGATGACATTGAGTTTTATTAATCTCTTTCTTGAAACAGAAAGAGTTTAAAGCATTTAAAGATCTCTTAACAAAGATGTTAAGAATATTGTCTCCTCACCGTTCGACGCGTTTCCTACGACGTTCAGCACTCCATTTTCTATCTGCGCTGGATCGCCGTTCTGCACTGAGTCGTCTAGGACTTCTTCGTCGATCTGGACTTAATATAGGACTTCTCCGGTCGTATGATCGTGGTGAATTTTTCCGTCTACCCGGGCTGTATCTAGGACTTCTGTATGGGCTTCTGTGTTTTTCTGAACTCGATTTGAAAGGACTCTTACGATGATCTGGGCTTACGAAAGGACTTTTTCGTCGCAGGGGACTTAGCCGAGATCGTTCGGGAGTCCTGCGCCGTGGTGAGTTCAATCTTCCATAACGTTCCAACGATTTGCTCCTGCGATGCTCTCTGCTTCGTTGCGCTTCACGCTGCGCTCGTTCTCGACTCTGTTCCTCCGCGATGCTCTGAATAGCTTCAGTTTCCGTCCCAGGTGGGACTACATTGTCCGAGTCCAACAAGTGCTTGATCGCTTTCTCCTTTTCGGCAAGAAGCTTGTTCTCGGTGTCTCTCTTTGTCCGCATCTTGTCTCTTTCGATGTCCTTGGTACTCTTCAAAGGGTCCCGACGAATCTCCTCACGCTTCTTCTCTTCTTTCTTCGGCTTGTTCTTACGTTTATAAGATCCTTTAGGCTCGGGACGATGGTGTTTCCTATAATTACTCTTATCGTCATTCGTTTGCCAAAGGATGCAAACTTTCACATTAAATATAACAGATTGTATACATATATCATACAAATAGCATACATGTAGCAAAAAATGGAAATTATTTGACATGGCATTGTAGCTTATAACTAAATCGCTAAAATTACAACATAATACATTTGTACAATATAAATTAATGTAATTAACTCGAACTCAAGAAAAGTTATAGCGCCATAAGTACAGTTTCCTTACAATAGTTGCACTTGTAAGTAAGAGCAATAGAACGGCTTTATTTCTAATATCAAGTATATAGTGACAATATAATATATAAAAATCCTTTACAATAAATGACACTACCTAGAGAGCTGGTTCTCTCCTTGCTTTGTCACGTCTTGCTCGTTCTCGCGGTTTTTATCTTCATCTCCCTCCCATGCATCCACGATGTCCAGTCCTTGCATAAAGTCTTCGTCATCGAGGAACTCGTTCAGTTCTTCATCTGGTATTTCCTTAAGACGACCCTTGATCGCACGTTGCACATCGTCGCTGGTACTCTTCGACGAAGGAGTCTCAAGTATCTGGTGAAGTTGCTTCACGTATATCTTGCCAGAAGACGTTGTCGGTTCTTCTTTTACTTCTACTTCTGTCTTTATTTGAACAGTATCTTCGTCATCCATGTTGCTCACTACGTTGCGCGTACCTCAGTAGTCTGAAGTAATGAAGAAAGTATCTTTGAGCTCTGAGTACAATCTACGTGTGCCTCTTGTACTTACATCGCTATCATAATTTGCTTATTAAAATCCATTAAATACTATACATGCAAAACAATTTGCGACATTGAATTGTGTACAGTTTCAGTTATCGTTGCAATTTCTTGCAATCCGTACGTACTGTTGTATTTGATAAGCTCTGTTGTATTTGATAATCTCTATATCTCTGTACGCTTACGAGTTTTATCTTGAGCACGTTTGAGATTCAACTGTGGTTCCTTAGTGCTTTTCTAAACGTTGTAAAAATTTACGCGACTTGTATATTTTAACAGACTCCAGATTTACAAAACACTGACAAGCAGCCCGACGAGCACAGTACTCCGACATAACACGTGGAGTACGTTGATCGAATTCGATCGAGAAACGAAATAACGGATTCGTTTTCTAGCTTGATTAATTGATAATAGGAAAGTACACAAAACGCCAAGATTTCCGCTTTCTTCCCGACGTTGCGGAATCGTGCGCGTGAGGCAGAATGCCAGGCGGCGCAGGCGGCCTCACGAAAACGTCGGAAAAAAACTGTATAGTCGAACGATCGTTGCGAAGAACGACCAATAACCATGCAACGCTGCAAGATTCTAAGCGTGCGAGTAAAGTATCCGAGTATTAAACACCTGTGCCTGCTCGACGACGAGCTTTTCCTCTCTAACTCGCCATGTTATTTCGTCCACTCTACGAAACTAACCTAATCCCCCAGACCAAAAGTGCACTCGTAACGCTACACCATCGTTCAAGGATTTTCGCGTCTTTGTATTCGTCGTATTGTTTCTCTCGTAATGATGGCGATCGAGTGTGCGCGCTGCGATGTACTACGTGGTACTACGTCAATGGAATAAATAAAAACAATATTCTGAGAGCTCAAGATCTTTCTTTAGAAATTCTATTAAATTGCACTCTTAATAATCTCTTAACAATCGTTTAATGTTTAACAATCTTGCCTCTATTATTTATTGTTTGACTGAATTTTTTTTTGTTTCTCTCTGCGACTGTGCTATATGCTACACTTTCCACACTCACAATCAGAATGAAATAAAGTAGATGTATAAGGTAGAAAGGAAAGGAAGAAAATGAAGTAAAATAGGCACATAAAAGATTCGAACGATATACTTTTGGTCTGTTCTCTGAATTTTGCGTACTTTTAATCTTTTTTCTATTTTCTCACCGCGTGATTTCTTATGCATTTTGTTTTAAGTGCAGAAAGTGTAATATAGACGGTTGTTTTACAAAACTATTCAACATAATTTTATTTTCTACATAAATGTAAAAACATTTGGATCATATTCACATTGCTACTGGGAATTAAAGCGTAAAAAAAAAGGATGTGCTCAAGATAGTCACTATAGATTTTCCCCAAGTTTTTTTCTTGTCCATAGCAGTATTGTGCTTCATCCAAATATTTTCTTGTCCATGAGACTTTTTACGCTTGGAATACACAACAAAACATGCATAATTCAGCGCAATTTTTCATAAAAATTAAATATGGCCAGAGTATTTTGAGAAAGATTGGAAATACGAAATTTTTATAGGCATTCTGCTGCCCAGAGATCCATGTTTTTTATCTCGACACAAATATAAGAAAAGAAATACATACTATATATTATGTGTGTATATATATATATATATATATATATATACACACACACACATGTTGCGAATATATTGTGCTTGTAAAAATTCGTATTTATTCCATATGATACAGTTATATCATAAAAGATTATAGAGAAGATATAAATTTAATAAATAATATTGAATAACAGCGCGTCATATTGAAAAATATAATATATATAAGCTAACTCTTGATATTCATTTACGTATATTTTCTGAAGACACTCTGGATTTATACATATATTTTCTGAATTATTATTAGAAAATAATCTAGTCGGACGAATATGATGAGAATATCATACAATATTAATGTAATATTAACAAGATATTATGTCGAATAAAACGCTAATTCTTGGTTCATGCTGAAAAGCATGACATTTTTAGCATCATGATATGTACATTACGACTGTTGTTGGCATAGCAATTGATCATAGGTCTTCTTAAACTGCAGCATATGTAGCAATGTTTTATGTATTATTTTTGGTATCCAGCTATTTACGAAGCATTCGAATTGCCGAAAGATGTGATTCTGACTATTCTCGTCGTTCAGCATTATGATCACCGCTATAGGATTGTCTGCCTTTTCTAACGTACATAAAAAATCTAGCTTTATGTTGTTCGCCTTATCGTGTTCACTCAGTTGCTCCACTACTTTGTCCGACATGATCGCTTCTTTCTCTAAAAGACTCATTTGAAGATCCAGAAGAGTTCTATTATTTTTCTTTCTATTGTACCATACACACTTATTCCCTGTGCAACGGAATGTTATTTTTTGATGACTTCTAGTATGTACGTCAGATAATACATCAATTTTCTGCTGCTTCGCTTCTTGATCGAGGAGCACCTCGACCTGCAACTTGAAGATCATTTCGAAGATGTCCCTTATCAGATTAAAAGTGACGAAATACCAATTATCTTTCTTATACTGCTCCTTGTCAGCAATATCCGTACGTGTCTCGAAGTCTTCTGACAATCCAGCGTTAAGGAAACGCCCAGCTTTTATTACATTTCTGAATTTCTTTTTCTTTTTCTTCATCTGCATCAATTGAGGAGGTATTGTGTCGAATAACATGGTTAACAAATAATCGTAATTATTATCACTAGCTGTCGAACAAATATCAGCACTGAATTTGCAACAGTGTTGAAATGTTATTAACGCACGATCTGACGTATTTGCGGCTGTATTCTGATTCAGTTCGATCGGATCCTGCAGACAGCATGGCTTGTGAATATCCAATTTCTTGGCACTATTATCCATAACATACTGTTTATATCTGTGCATATAATTGGGCAACTTATCTAACTGTACGAAATCAGCTGTTGAATATACTTTTCCGTCCAATACACATATCACGCACGAATTAAAATTGAATGTGCCGTAAAAGGAAAAAAAATTGTGCAGCAGTACTGCGATACTACTACTATTGGTAATGGCTGGTAATGCGGTTTCTTCATTAAAATTTACTTGCCATCCATTCATGATCTGTGGGATACAGATTCTCTGAAGGTCTAGTAACGATGGGAGAAGACCAACTGATTCTTGCTGGAGATAAAATATAATTAAAAGTACTAATCCATAACTGGAGATTCTTCCGCTACCCGACATTCCGAAATGCCTCGCCCAATATTTGATGAGCAGCATCAGTGATCTTAATCGAGGATCGCGGATTGCACAATATCGTAAAAAGTTACTTTTATAGATGCCTAGGCCGTTCTTGAAGGAAATGTCACAGGAAACATTAGTCGGTATATAACGGAACTTTATAATTGGTGTTTTCGCTTTAGGGATTGACACTATGTTGGAAAATATATTTTTCATGCTATACATAACTCTTTTGACTTTCCTGAAAACCATCGATGTCCATATATGCGCTGGAATATCCGGCTTGTTATAAATCGGCGGTAAACCTTAAACAGAAAAGTTATTTAAGCGCATGCAGTATATTCATACATACGTAGATAAAAATCAAAAAATCTCATACCGATTCGACCAACGTACATATAGATATCTAAATCACTTTCCTTGAAACTCAATTGCGCTACTGTTGAGCCAAATCTATATGTTTGACATTCTGGGAAGATTGATCTAAATATTTCATCCAGATTAGTACAAATGGTATCATATCTTGTTGTCAACTCATATTCAGTAAGTTGCACCGCATTTAAAAGTGCTGTCAATTGGTTATCAAATGTTACTTCATTTTCAATAACGCCTTTTATACGTTGGTAACTTATTGGATCCTCTTCTTCCTCAGTTTTATTCTCAGTTCTTTTTGGGGTAGTATTAGTATTTTTGCATTGTGGCGCTACGAATAATAAATAATAAATAAGCATATATTAACACCATCTCCACAGGAAAGTAGTAGGAAATAGTAATTGTATATATTGCTAATTCTAAGATAACTTTGTGTGGTATTTACTTTTGTCAAAGCCAAAAGTGTCTCCATTTTTCTTCAGTCTTTTCAAATGTAATCTTTCATATGGTAGCCAGGTTGTCTTACTCATTAAAATATCAACAGGTTTACTGCAACATAAATTTATACAATTATAATAGAGAATTATACAATATTTTATAGAGTAACACAAAGGAAAAAAATCATTTTCACCAAGAAAAAAATGTTTAAATGCTATTTTCTATACATATATATGTATATAATTAAAAAAAAAATCAATATTATTTTGTAATCATTTTCTTCTCCATCAAAAAAAGTAAAAAATATATAAATACTTGTATGAGTTAGACAGATAAAATTTATTCCTATATAGTGTATTAAATTTGTTATAAATTACCTATCATCATATTCAATCCAAAAAGAATTCCGTCCAAAATGCTGTCTTTTAACTGTTCCAAATTGAAGAAGAAAATTTACTAAATACTGTCGCGACACAGTCTTGGGTAACGGTGCAACACAAAGTGATTTTCCTGGCAAATAATGATCCTCCTCATGTGACTTCTGTTCCGATCTTGATTTTTCTTGATATTTTGAGCTTGTAGGAATTTGTTCATTTGTATGTTTGACGGATTCAACAAATGAGTCATGAGAATCAGAATTCATGGTTCAAAGTTGTTAAAACAATCGTAATTTATTATATTGATTTAGTTATGTTTCTCTGGTTTCTTTCGCTCAGGCTTCTCGATAATAATGTAGTATATTAAAATAGGGATAAAAAATGATTACTAGTTTTAACTAAAATTCAATGTTTCACCATTTCTAGTAATCACTTTCAGAAAATACTTTCTTTCGATAAATCCTTCTGAATTTCCAGCACAGAGAACAACGTCATTTTCGGATTCAAGAAATATTAAGCCATCTCGCTTTGCTTTTTCAAAATCGATGTAAATGAAAAGTTCGGCATTCTGACGTAAACCGTTAACAAAATTTAATCCCTTTGCAAAGTGTATATGATTTCTTTTTACACGCGATAGACCTTCAATTTTTATCTTTGGCCAGTACTTAAAATAAGTTCCGTGAATTATGTCAAAATCTATGCAATCAAGTATCTTCAAGCTCAGTTTCGTGATCTTGGATATAGAGTGACCTTGATTTGCCTTAATCTCTAAAATACCGTTATTAGATACAAGAGTAAATCTTTGCTTGTTATTATTCTTTACCACTCTCTTGATATCGTCAATAGTATATTGATGCAGTGATTTATTTAACAATTCGTTAATTGCAACAAAACCGTCCGATTTAATACTCAAGCCTTCCTTTATAGCCCCATGGCGTAACAAATACGATAATCTTTTACTGAGGATAATATCGCTTTTACTCTGCTTCTGAAATAATAAAACAAAAAAGAACAATGTTAATAACATTCGTTATTAAGAGATCATTACACAAATGAATACTAAACCGAGATGTGTTTCAGATGAAGAAACACAAAGCAAACACAGCAAAGTGCACCCCGTTAAAAACAATTTGAGTTATTTCTTATATGCATTAACATGCAGTCTTACATTACCATACTGTTAATATAAGCCATAATTTGGGATAAAATATGCACAGGTATTTTTTCTTGTAAAGTTAATAAAGTTACATCATGACTGTCTAACCTCTGAAAACATGAAACTAACGTAGCTCGAAACTTTCCCTCGAATCGACCCAACCGGTCGACTTACATTAACTTGAAGACATACGTCTTGACATTTACGATTTTTCAACGTCACAAGTTTAAGGATTTCTAATTAATATCATAACAATAATATCGCGTAATACCTGCTAACCTGTTAATTCGTCTTGGCCGCGGAATAAACGATATCTACGCTCGAAAACGTTATATGTATGTACACACGCGGTCATTAATGCCTGGACATCTTAAAGTTGACGGCTTTTGGAACATATCCGAAACGCGTGCGATTACTAAGCATTCGTGTATCATGAGTCGTGATAAACTTTTTTCTTCTTTAATTTAATGGCTCCTGATCTTTAATAAGAC